>JBAMCK010000479.1:0-112010 GCA_037075185.1 Drosophila pseudotalamancana
TATTGCTGAAAAATGCGATAGGGAAATTGCAATTGATTAAGATATATGTGAAAAAATATATATGAGTACATATATATATATATTCAATGTTTGATTTGCATTGCAACATTAGAAAATTGCCTTTCTTATAGAGATACAGAGAATGCGGGTTCGTTGTACAGCTTATCTAAAAGAATTTCAATCGCAATTGACTTCGCTTTCCTTTGATCGATGTCTCCAATTAGTTTCAAGTCGCATTTTTCTTTCTTTGTTTTTCGCAAAGCTCTCATTTCCAGGTTCGAGAAAAATGTATAACGATTCCCGTTTCGGGTCTTATGCTGTTCAAAACAACAATGAGACATAATCAACGGCAGTGCAGTAATTAAAATGTGAATAAAAAAATACATTCACAATCGCCCACTCACAAAAAGCTAAGAAAGAAAACGAAAGAAATGTTCGACGAAGCTCTAAGACTCTTCTGGAATTAAGATATTGATGATTGATGTTTAAAAAGCACTAATAGAAATTTACAGGGTATCTGTATACTCTATATCTCTCTTGGAAAAGTTTTTTCAAGATATCTCGAAAAAAAAAAAACAAAGTATCTTCTCGAATGTAGTACAAATTGAATGACAAACTTGTAGTAGTCTCCGTTAGGGTATTTACCAAGTGTCACAAATAAAAAAGTAACGAAAGAAAATGAAATGTGAACAAAAATAAATGCAATCAAAATAAACAAGCAAAAAATTGATTTCAAGGAAGCGTCATAAACGTAACCAAATAAAAAATAAGAAAAATTAAAAAAAAAACATAAACAAAAGAACAATTAAAATCACATGAAAATGAAAAAATATTCAAATAAAGCAGAGCACATACATAATTAAATACATAATTAAAATAACAGATAACAAACAACAGATAGAAGATAGCATGCAAGTAATACGATAAGGAAAAATGGAAATTCGAGGAAACTTTATGGATTATTGGGAAAAAAGTTGTTATAATGAACGTCAAAAGCTTGAAAAGATAAAAGCTTACATATTGGGTTTATCTCAGTTCAAATTTGAAGCTTAGTTGGGTTATCAGAGTTCATAAACTTTTGCCTAGGTCATGGCTACACATCGGATACGCTACACTAATGGATTCTCATCTTAATCAAATATTTTTTAATTATATCTGCACAACTGAACGATATTAATTATTATTTTTTAATGCGATAATTAACCCTGAAAGACGGCGTTTTACAAATCATGAGCCAAGGTCTTAACGCTTAAGAATTCGCATGAAAAAGTGACGCAACGAAATAAAAAACAAGTCAGCAAGTGGAAGCTCAAAATTATATAAAGAGACTTATATGTATATAAATGTATGTATCTTTAATTGATATTTAGATACATGCATGCAAAAATAACATTTATGAGAGTGTGAACACAACTTAAACAAGTTTCTATTACAGCATAAAAGCGTGAAGGACTTATTTCAATTCATGAGAATCGCAAAGTAAGGCAGTATTTAACGTTTAGTAGTATGTGCTCTGTAGAATTAACTGTCTATTGCAACATTGAACGCTGAACAAGTTACTTAAATTCACAAGAACTGCATTAGATGTTAAGTTAAAAGAGTTCATTATAAGATATGCTTAACTCTCTTAAAATTGTCAAATCAGCTGGCTTAGGAGTATTTAGTAAAGCAAGAAAACTTCAAAATTATGAGAATCGAATAGTAAAGTGAAATTAAACACTTATTTTACTTTCATCGTAGCCGAACTAACTTGAATGGATGAGAATCACATAGTAAGGCGATAATCTAATAGAAACATACAGAAATACACACATACAAAATTAATGATTAAAGTGAACATTCAACGGCGGCACTTTAAAGTCAAAGTGTCACATGGACTTCATATTGTAAAGCTATTAATTACAAGGTATACGCGTAGATTAGTCACTCATTGGATAAGGAATCGGGCACATTTTTAAGGGATCACTAACTGAACGATGCATTTTAGTCACTAGCAAGGCGTTTGTTAAACATACATTATTTGGGGTTAGAGAGCAATATGTTATATATATGATATATGATATGGTTTTTATATATATTAACATATATATATATAGCGAACCTGTTCTTGAAGTTATCGGGCACAAATATATTCCACCAGGAGTGTCGTTTCTCGCGTGGAAAATACTCAACATGATTGGGATCGACAATATCGTCCTCATCATCATCATCATTCTCATTATGACGACGATAACCGGTAATATCGCTGGCATTATTGCCATTGGCTCCCATACTATCATTGGTCAGATCGCTCTGCGACTCGCTATATGTCAGATTGGAGTCCAAACTCCTTTGATTGATATACTCCATCTTTTTACGTCTATGACGATCCAATTTTGTTTGCAGCGAGCTGCGACGTCGCCGTTGACGATCATTGGGCGTATCATATTGATTCATACCCTGTACGATGGCACGTGATTGGGTTCCATCTTCAAAATATGTCAATTTGCCAGGTTCATTTGGTGAACTGGCTCTTATATTCTCCTCGGAGCTATAAACTAGCTCCGGACTGTTTGTGGGCGTGGCAGAACCATCAGACTTCTCGCTGCGCACAGCCGATTCATACGAGTCTTTGGTAGAGTTCTGTAAAGAGAGAACATATAGATATATATCTATATATGGATATTGTTAGAGATGTAGAAAAATTTTGGCTTACCTTATTGCTATCACGTCGCAAGAATGAGACAGCTATTGAGCTCCGTCTCTTTTGACTCTTGTCTGATTTGCTTGAGAAGAGACCCAAAGCCAAGCTGCTCCGACGTGGTGGCTTTTGTGGAGGCAAAGCCGTTAGATTATCAGTAGCTTTTTCACCTCCACCACCTCCAACTCCACCTCCTCCGCCATCGCCGTCCACGTGCTCATCGATATTGACCAATGATGGTATGGAAGCGCTGGCCCAATCCTTGCGCAGACGATATTTACCGTTATCGATGACGCTCATCTTTGCTAACCGATCCTTCAACTCAGTTAACCGTTAAGCACTGTAAATATTATTGTTCATTAATCGTTAAAGCCAATAACCATTTAAATGCCAAACGAGGCGTGGCAGCTGGCCAAACTACATTCTGTCTCGCTCTTACACACTCGCAACTTGTCTCTCTTTCTCTCTCTCTCTCTCTTTTTTTGTAGTTAAACTTTTACTTTCAATGAACTCCATTGAACCGGCATTAGCGACGTAATTAGCAGGCACCAACGGCAACTTGACGATGATATCGCAGATGTATATACACATCTATATATATTAATAAACATATACTTATACATGTATATAAATATATATGTATATATCTGTGCGAGCGATTTTCTAACCGCATGCAACGTACCGCAATTATCGTTTATGGAAGGGGGTTAGGGCCAAAGGGGTTCGCATGTTGTGAATAGTTTGTTCGTTTAATATGAGAATGAGTTGCAATAGTAATTTGAGATCAGCTATAGTGATTCGTTTGATCACCTGAAATAGCTAAAGAGTATTGATTAAAAGGCCAATTAAGAAAATGGTTCAAGTTTCAAGATTCTAAAGACAGTTATTGATATAGACGTATACAACAAGTTCGGCTGGAGTAATTCATTTGTTCCCTGCAATACCTTAAAAATACCTTCAGATGTACTTAGACTTCAAATCGATCAATCAAACAGGAATACAAGATTCAAATAAACACATATTAATATGGGTATGTGGCTGTAATGCGTTAATTGCTAAAGATCAGTTATAAAAATCATAGAACCATCTGCAATGGCAGATCCCCAGAAATCTATTAAGACTTTAAATTTAGATGTAGAAACATGTTCCCAAAGATATTTACAGATAATATATAATATTTAGTAAATAAATAAAGTACGTCACATAAATTCAACGAGTAATTCTTGGAATAAAACAGTTAAGATATAGTAATCTATAGTTAAGATCTGACAGTCAGTAATCTATTCAGATTTCAAAATCTCATTGCTTCCGTTCATGGTAAACAGCTCAATCAATTGAGATACAAATTACGATAGACAGATATAAATAGTGTACCCATAGATAGCTTGGAATGTGGCAACTGTCGAAAATCTAATTAGCATTTCAAAGTACCAACTTAAGATTCAAAAACCCTCAAAAGAAGTCCCATCAAAAACGCGAAACAATAGAAAATAATAAATAATCAAGTTCTATTCAGAAGCAAGTTATAATCTTCAATTCCCAATAAGAACATCTTCAAAAAAATGATCCACAAACGAAATAGACGAATACATATACCTGAATCTTTGGAGTGTGTTAAGTGGAAAAACAAGTGCTAATAATGCAAATTAGCAGAAAACCTTATGACATCATGACAATAGCCCAACCTACGACAACAAAACATAACAACAAACATTCATTCATACCATAAAACAAAGCAAAAAAAAAACACACAACAAAAAGAAGAAAAGGTATACAAAAATTTAATATACATTTATAATAGACATCAATGAATGAGCGATAAGTTTAAGAGGCGTTCCACCTGCCATGCCTCATCGAAATGGAAAGTGCTACGGTGTAAATGTACAGGTGTAAGTATATCTCTAAAACAATAGAATATCTAATATCAAAGTTGAACTCTGGGCGCAGCTTGAATGCAATTATTTATTCAACTCTCTAATTGCATTCATCTAAGTTCGTATAACTGGGGCCTGTAAACTGTCGGGTCTGTTATAGTTTAACGCCTGGTTGACTTTTCTCTTAGTGTGTGTAAGGGTGTGTCTCTGTTAGTATGTGTGTGTGTGTTTATTTACAATTCTCACAGCAATTCGCGGCTTATAGTAGATCACAGTAGGGCTATAATTACTTCTAATTAACTTAAATTGATGGATAGTTTATGTTGCGGACCTATAAGTAGGTCAGTCAAAACCAAAAGTGAATTTTAATTTTAATACCCTAACTTAAGAGTCTTCTTATACGAACTATATCAATTCCATATAGCCACGTCTTTTCTATCCATTCGTCTGTTCACATGATTACCTCTTCTATTCATTTATAAAGAGACATACGAAATACAATAAACTGAGATCAATGTTACCCGTTAAGTTTTCAAGGGTTACAAATATTTTACTTTACGGATAGATAGGTAGATTGAAATAGAAGACTTAGCAGCATAGATAAACTCGTGAGATTAGTTTTATAAAGGACCTTTGTAGAAAAAACAACCTAAATAGTCACGATAACAAGTTAAGTAATAAGAGCTGACAGATAAAGTATTATTGATAGATTAGGTACCTTAAAAATATGTTTCATAACGATGCCTAAACAAAGATTAGATAGAATTTAGATAGCAAACACTTGAGTGTCTGGAGTTACGAAATGATCAATTCATTTATAGAGCTAAAGACTATTTGGAGTGTTTTTAGTGTTGCGCGAATTCTACGAGTGGGTTTATAAACTCTTAAGCGCAAGTCAAGTGGCCTCTTCTATAAAATCTTATCTGGCAAGCAGATTTCGCTATAGGAACCAAGCAATTTGAATAAGGTAATGTATATATATATATATATATATATATATTAATGAGTATAACCTTGTATTCAACCGGTCAGTCTCACGGCGTTTACATTGCCATTTGAGAGAGAAGTGAAGTGAATTAAGCTGAAGTGAAGTTCACGCTTGAAATCCGGGGGAAGTTACGAGCACGTCTTACATATCTATAGGTCTCTCTTTCCGACTCTGTTTCTTTTTCTTTTTCTGGCTCTGGGTCTGGGTCTAGGGCATTTGTTGTCAAATTGCATTGGGCCATGAAGGTAAACCAATCGCTTTCCATTAGGTTTCTTTTACATATATATACGAAATGCTCATATATTTATATTTATTTATATATATATGTATATATATATATATATATATATATATATATATATTATCGTCACCCATATTTAGGAGTCAACGGATTTTAAATCTATGCATCAGTTGTGCAATGTGCATAAATGAATAGAAATCAAATTCGTTCAACGAAATTTTTACTGTGTCAATGTCACGGCCAGTCAACCGAAAGAAAACAACAACAAAAACTAAATAAATAAAACTTGTCTATTGTCAACATACTCTATCCCCACCCCTTTTTAGACCTCACTCCTACCCCCTTCCCCATTGTCTATAAGCTCGTGATGCAGCAACTTTAATCTGTGACAACAAAAATTTCCACAGCAAGGAAAAATAACAAGTGGAAAACTACAGCACGTGATAAGAGTCGCCTCCGATAAGGCCAGCCACGAGTGCAACATGGACTTTATTTATACACATAGCACACATTTATATATATTATATATATATGCATATTTGGAGAGTGATTGATCAAGAATGCTTGATCTTTCATTATATTTTTATTTTGCTTGTCTGCTTTTCACACTCAAATGGCAATGCAACAAACAAGTGGCAATAAAACTGAAGCGTTGACAAATGGAATACTTAAGATCAGTGACTAAAGACTGCAGAATCAAGGTGCCAGACTACAGGGTTATACGGTTGACAGATTAATAAACGGTTACAGTTAAAGTCTGGCAAAGTGCCAGACAAGGTTAATGACAAGGACCGATAGAAATATTTCGATTACAAGAAGAATTTAAACTCTGTTAAAAAAAATATTATTCAGATTTATAATAATATAATAGTATATCGGGAAGAGACATTTAGTAATTCGATTCCAGAAAATCAATAGTATATAATGTCCTAGAATGAGAACTAACTCTTAGAAATTAGTACATAACAATTAGTTAACAGCTTAAGTAACCAGTTCTACAAAAGAATCGTCACAAATAGAAACCTAAAAGGAATAAAAAATTTTGCAGCTTGTTCTCCGAGAATTTTTGGATAAGTTTAAGGTGACCCCTAAAAAGAATTCAACATTTGTTGCTTTATTTAAATAAGCCTAAACAAACAGTTAATATTTATGTCCAATAAACAAAACAGCAACAATTCTAAGCAATTTATTTCAAATTTGCAATTGCATAACGAGATAAGATTAATACAAAATTATGCGTCATCTTTAGAGCAAAAACTTCTAAACTTTATAGAGTCGATGCATCGAGTTACACAAATGTTCTATTACAGATGTGCAACAGACTGAATAAATATATATACAATAATTATATATATATATAAACAACAACAACAACAAAATGTGAAACTTGAGAGTAGAAGCAAGACTTTGTTTTTCTAATATCAATAAAAAGAAACGGTAAACAAATCGAAATTAACCAAAAATTGAACAGTCAGACGATAATTATATTTGCCATAACCTCCAATTGATAAGCGAAACTTTTAGAGGTGTGGGTTACTAAGTAATATAACTGTAGAGATATATAAATATATACCAACTAGTGTATACATAGGGCTTGAAACGGAGGTATTGCGGTTGCACTTTCGCTTTTTTAAATACTCAGAAGAATGCAAAACAAAAAGTGTATCTCAAAGATACAAACGCAGACACCTGCTCCTGAAATGGGGCGTGGCGTGGGCGTTGGGCATGCGTCGCACATTTTTTCCAAATGAAACGCAAAAGAAAGTGTTTGTTATTTAACAATAATGCTCGACCGGCAAACACTCTATAAGCGAGTCTCATATAAAACGTATGTGATGTTTCATATGTGATAAGATACACCCCTTTGATTTTTGTACAGAATACAGGGTATGATAACATATCATAAACAAAAGCGCCAACACATACGTCACAGCATTTTCAGCGAGAACAACTAAAAGATACAAATGTATCTGGGTCTAGACGACAAATAGAATAAACATCGCGTGCCTCAGAACAAAATATATATGTATTTATATAATATATATATGTATATATGGTTCGTCTGAGTTATTTTTATGTCGTTTATATTTAAGTGTTATAAGCTGCAGTAGGTGGAAAAAAAGGAGAACGCAGCAAAAGGTTTCTTTGCTTGCTTAAGATCTACTTCAACAAATAATATATATATAAACTACATATTAGTTTTTTTAGGTTTAGTATTATTAGTATTTACACATATATATATATATATTAAATATTCCTATAAATTTGCTGACTTGCAGTATAAAGTTCAACAGTTTTTCTTGTGAATATCTCCACTTCTTATTGTTTAAATGGTCACGTCTATATATAAGCCTATTTATATAAACGTATATATGTATAAATATATATATATATTATTTGTTATTATTTACTTTTAGCTGTTTTGTCTCGCCAATCCAAAAGTAATTCGAAAACCGGTTACAAAAACAATTCGCTAATAAGCCGAATTATATTCATAAATTTTGCAAAAATGAGACACAAGCTGTCAAATATTTAAACAAATACAAAATGAAACTCTTAAAGAATTTCCAAATTGCATTCTTCAGCGTTTTAGATATACACATATACAGTTATATATACAATTGTCATAGCTAACATTTAAAAGTATTTAAAGCGCAAATTGTTGCGCGCTTTGAGTCAATGAACTGCGCGTGAACAAAAGATACAAGTGTATCTAGATATGACATATATGTAAAAGATACAAATGTGTCCAGACATGACATATATTTATATAGTTTGATTATAAGTTTAAGCTCGTTTTTTCATAGCTGAATTTAAGGAATTTGCTTTCATTTTTTTATGTGCTTTTTATTTTGTAATTGTTCAATTATGCGGTAAATAGTTTATAACAAAAACTCGCTTTAAACTAAAATCTTGTTATGGGTTGGGCTTAAAAATGAATAAGAGTAGGTGCGGTTACTAACTTTACACTTTTTTTTTAGCCATTTATGAAGCTTATGGCAAATTAAACGTAGAACATGTTGAACATAAACAGTTCAAGGTTCTGCATATAATACAACTTTCTATTTGATTAAATATTATTATTACGAACACTCAAAGCAAAAGATATATACAAGCAATTTATAAGCCGGGAATTTCAATGTTACTCTCTCAGTGTATACATTGAAATTCCTAAATACCAAATTGTTGATTAAGAACGCAGGCTTTTAATTAAGCCTTATGTTACATGAAATTGAATCTTGTTGAAGTTTAAGAAACAAATTCAATTATTTATATATCCAATATTTATTTGTATTACATATATATGATATATATGTACTATGAAGTAAATCATATCTTATTATATATTATTATGGCAGCAGACACAAAACTGCGAAACAAATCCGCATTAGAATCAAATTCAAAGCACATGACAGACAGCTCCAAAGTTGATGGCGACGACGAACGCTAACAGGAAGGCGGCTCAGCTGAGGGGGCGGGGCCAATGGGGAAGGGGGAAGGGCGGGGCCTTTGCTGTTTTGTTGTGGCGATAAAATGACATAATCCGTAACCGTGACACTTGAGCCGATTTTGTGTGTGAACCTGTGCAGGCCGCAAAGAATGCTGTCCGGTTTACTATTTGTAGCTGTGTGTGTGTGTGTGAATGTATCCATATCTATTAGTATCTGCGTAAATGATCATATGGGCCTGGGTGAATGAATTGCATCCGTATCTTGCCTGTATGTAAATGTATGTGTATCTATTTATATGTATCTGTATTTGTAGCTAGCTATAACTGTAATTTATTTGGATTAAAATATGGCAGTGCGCAACTGTATAGGTGCCTGTCCTTATTTATCTGTAGCTGGATGTATCTAGATCTGTATCCAAATAAATTTTGGGTCTTTACAAATGTATTTTTATCTAAATCTAACATTAACTATATCTCTCTGTATGCAAATGTTTCTGTGTCTATGACAATGAAATGTAGCCAATTTATATTTATTGTCAATAATAATTAATGTTATTTTCAAGCGTTCAATCAACCGCGATCCGATTTTGTAAGCGTTAAAATATGTACAGCACAAATAATAAAAACAGAAACTTTTTACTTAGGCGGAAGTAATCGACTTTTGTTCACAAAAAAAAAAAAAATAAAAATAAAATTAAATTTAAAAAATAAACAAAAACAAACCAGTTCGAAACTTTGTTACTTTCATAACTTTGTATCTATGTGAGCTTATTTGCAGTTGTATCTGTGTGTGCTTAATCAAACTCAATCAATCGTCAAGTTTCTGTTCCGCAAAAAAACAATAAACTATTTTGCTTACAAGTGACAACAATAAAAACAACAACATCACTATACCACAAGACGGAACCAATTAGAACGGTTAAAACTTTGTAGCTCGCTTTGGGCGTTAAAATTAATATGCAAATCGGAAATGCTTCCTATAACATTTCTATTTATTATATTTATATTTGTGTATATCGGGTCGTATCGTATATTCAGCGCGATAAGATTTGCTTTTAATTAGATTTGTGCAAAGCTTTTGCTATGCAACATTAATTTTGTAAAAATATTGCATTTAAAATCGGTTAAAAATATAATTTTAATAGAGAGCTTGAAGTCAAATATATATATATTTATATAGCTGTTTATATAATATAGAGTATATATTTATGAGCATTTGGAACATTTTCACGATTCGGTCATTTTGTTTGGGGATTTTGTAATGCGCATTGCGATTATTGGACAAAATCGTAAAGGCAGAAAAAATAGAAATAAAAATAAAAACCAATTCATATGAAATAAAAAAAACCAATATGTATATATATTTAGAAATATATTATCAAACAATTTATGGGAACTGCTTGCAGTATTTGTTATGAAGGTTTTTTTTTTTTGTTCTGTACAGTATACATATGCATGTATATTTTTTCTTTAATATGCAACAGCTGTATCATTGATATGTGGCTGTCTGTTCAAGGAAGATTTTACTGTAGTCAGAGTATTTATAGCAATAATTTATTTTTAAAAACTTTGTTGTACAGTAAAAAAGAGCTGTTTTATATATATGTAGCTGTTCATTCAAGCTAGTTTTTAATGTACTACATTTATTTTAAGAAACTGCTTAGAGATAATCTGTACTATAAGTTTTCTGGTATGCTATACAGTGTAACCTCTTAAATATATACACTGGATATGTAACTGTACATATATAGAATATTCATAGAACTGTGAGCAGGATATCTGTTCTATAAGTTAGTTAAATAACAGCTGTTTTGTCAGCTCAATCACAAGAGTGCGCTTATTAAATCATCGAATAGTCAATAAATCAGACACACACACACATATATATATATATATATACTATATAAATACTCTAAGTGGTCTTTGTGTAGATACAAAAGCCGACAGATACTTGTGGAACTTAAGGAGCATGTGTAGTGCTTTTGTCAGCGTCGATTGATTTTTGGCATATGTCTAAAAATCGTTTATTTATTTGTGTAATTATGACATTTTTTTGTTTTTGTTTTTTTTTTTATTGTTCACACCACAAACAAATAATACAAGAAATTAACAACGAATGAAAATCACAATAAGCCTCTTTGTTTGAATTTAAAGAAAAAAAAAGTAGGAAACAAAATAAATTTAATGAAAAGAAAACGTATAAATAAATTAAGTGTGAATATGTATAAAAAAAATCATGAACAAATAAAATAAAGTTTTCTGTTCGCTGTCCTGGAGAACAAGCCTTTTTCCTGCTAGCTATAAAATATGCACATAAAAATATATATTTATGTATATATCTGTATACATGCAATAAACAACTTTTGTACTGTATTAAAAAAAAAAAGATTTTACAGCTACAACAAAGACAACAAAAATAAAAAAGGAACGATAACGCCTTCGATCCCATTCCATATTTTTGGGGAGCTGTTTTACTTCCTCATGTAAGCGAGCTTTAAATCTGGTAAAATATTTTATTTAAGCGATTGTCACTCAAAATCAATAAAAAATGGAAAAAAAAAAGATGCAAGTGTCTACGAGATGCATTTTTTGTTGTTGTTTTTTTTTTGTCATGTCTTCCGCGTTGAATTGCGCAATTATTAACGCATTTATATTTAAATTTTCAGTTGCTTTTGCTCGCATATAATTTGCATAGCCACGCCCACACATATATATGTATGCATACACATTTCCGTCTTGGGCTTAAATTTATCTAGATAAAAATATAAATAGTTTATTTTTTTTCTGCTTCTGCTTTCTTAGATTTTTTAGACTTTGGAGTATCAAGCGATAAAAATATCAATACAATTTGTGTCCTAACTTTTCGATAGGAAGCAAAAATTTATAAACCTTCAAGAAAATGTCTGAAGATTAATTATTTATAAAAAAATCTTATCAAGGAACAAAAGTTGACAGTTAGATAGCGGGTTACTGTATAAAAATTAATTAGAATAACAACAAAATATATTTTATAACAATATGTAAAAAAATATATATTTATTTCATTTAAGTCTTTTAAATGCATTTGATCGATTGATTCTTTATTTAAATATTTATAGAACTGCACTTACTGCGACGGACACCGCTGTGGAGAGACCAATGCAAAACAAAAGAGCGAGACAGGCAGCATCAGCCGCCAGACAGTCTACAAAGAATGCTCAACTAGCATTAAGTGTAGACAGCAAAACAACAGTTAGAAATCCAATTGCAATTTTCGGTACTCTGGCATTCGCCGCTAAGTCAAAACCAACGGTATTTAATATTATGAAAAGTAAGTTAGCTTGTTTATATGCAAGTACATTCTACTGTATAAAGTTACAATGTGTCTGCATTTGAGTGTGAATGTATGTATTGTATGCGTCTGTGTGTGTTAGTTCATTACTTTGAAATACCGTTGTCATTTGTTTCTCTTCAAAAATGGCATCACAGGGCCTTAGACAAAGTCAGAAGGCAGTGAAACTTACATACGTGCTGAACTTTTTTGTTTGTATGTATATATTTTATTTATTTTTTTCGTTGTTGCTGGGGTTGTTTTGTTTTATTGTGTTGATGACCTTAAATTAGGCGTAGGTCTTCATTTTTTCCCTGCTGTTGGCTAAGTTTGGCTTGCTAGGTTATTTTTTATTCGTTTTTCTTTTTGTCTCTTCTTTTTGGTCAGCTGTTTAGTGCTGCGCTTTGGCCTTAAGTTGTAATAAATAACAAGCAACAGCAACAGAAATAAAAAAAAACTTACACGCTCATAAGAAATAACAACAACGAAGACATAAAAACAACGCTCCAAATGCCTTGACCCGCAGGCAGGCAAAAGCCGAGAATAATGGCAATAATTTTGTTGGTTAGTTTGGATTAGCACAGCGCCTAATGTGAATACATACTTACATACATATAAAAGTGAATGTAATGCAGTAAACGCCGAAAAAAATATGAGAGGACAATAACAATTTCAGTTGTAGAGATTTGCCTATGTGTGTGTAGAGACAGGCTAAAAGGGCAATGAACAAATCCGAAACCGTTGAACATAAGGAAAACGAAAATGAACAGAATTTTTAGACAACAAGCCGCAAACGCAGTAAGAGAGAGAGGGTGACAGAGCGAGCGAGGGAGTGATGAGAGAGAGAGAGAGACAGAGTGTGAGTGAGACAGGCAATGCAAGCGCTGTCTGGCAAATGTTTCTTTGCGCAGATTGCAAAGGTGTAATCAATTTTGCTTCCTATTTTTTATTTTTCATTACATCACTTAAAAGTGCTTGTTGCACACACCTGCTTTTTAGCTCGATCGCTTTGCTGTTGCCGCACTTGTTAGCTAGTTTCCTTTTGGTATGATTCCTTGGATTTTCTTTGTTGATATTTTGTAATTTGTTTTTTTTTTTTTTGTCGTTAAGTGGATTTAGTCACATTTCTAACTGGTATTCATTTCACTTTTGTATGCCACTCGCGTTAAAACATTAATAAACAATTATAATGTATGCACAAACACGCACGCGTCTAATATAATTAAATTCCTATTTTTTTAGTGTTTTGTTATTTAAGTTGCACACTCTGTAAAATAAATAAAATTAATGCACAGCCCTACAGTCCATTAATTTTTTTTTAATTTTCTGCTGCTAATGCTTTCTTGCTTATTTTTTTCTTATTAGATCTAACGGTAAAAACGGCAAGTGCAAACCAAAATGGAGGCAAGCTGCATTTTGATTTCATCAGCGCTTATTTTCAATCAAACCACAAAATGAACACAGACAAAATATCAGACAATTGCAACAACAATAACTGCAGCATTATTACTGCTGTTAAAAGCCACACTCTCTTTGGCAGACACACATACAGACAGTTGCACTCACACTCACACATGCAAGCAGCTAATTAAACAATTTAACAAAACATGGGAATGTGTGCTGGGGGTATTTAACTTTTTGTATTGTTTTAAACAATTTACAATATATGTCGCGCTGTCGCTGCACATTTAAACCCGTATTTGCATTAATTTTATTTTATTTTATTAAGCAGGTTAGCTTTTTTACGTTTGTTGTTATTTACCGCTTTTTATCAATATATATTTCTAAAATCGCGCGCGCGCGTTTTTCGCTTGCATTGGTCTATACAAAAATTTAGAGTTTGCTGACACTTTTCAGTTTCGTTATATTTTTATTTTTTGGCGCGCTTCGGAGCGAATTTGCTTGCGTTCGTTGCAAATGAAAAACTTAAACTGATCGAAAATTTCTACCGTGAAACGAACATGCATGTGTCTCAGAAAGCAGCAGCGACAAACCTCAGGAAAAAAAACCAGCAAACAACAACAAAATAACCGAACGCTAACGAATACGAATACGATCTTTGGCTAAAGCTGAAGCCGACGTCGACGTCGATGCCGCCGTCGCTGTCGCTGTCGACGCTCTTGTGTAAATTATGCTATTTATTGTCGCCGCACAGTGGAACGTAAACGCATTTGTAAAGATGTATCAAAGTTCAAAAATATGAAATAGCCTTTGTGATATGTGTTGAATACAAGTGTGGCCAATTGACACAATATTAAAAAGGTCTAATAGCTTTTATTAGCTATCGATCATTGGCATTTTCGTCTATGTGTCATATTGAATTGAATAGGTGACTCACTGTGCGCTGTCTGTTTGTTTGTAGGGCAGCGCTCACTGCTCTCATATTTTGTGCTCATTCTTCCGCTCTCTCTCTCTCTCGATTTTTCTCTTGCTCTCTTTGATGAACTCTGAGCGCGTCGCCATGTGCTTTAATAAACATAAACTTGTTTTTGTTGTCTGGTTTAAGCGCAGCTTACATGTACATTTTGCAGTTGTTTACTTTTGGTTATAAATATATATTAAATGCATTTTAGCCAAATTGTACTTCAGTGTTGTTTAATTTTTGCTTAATTTTAAACAACGCCTAGCATGTTGCTAAGTCAAACGTCAGAGCATGTTGCCCAGTAAATGTTGCCAGCCATGTTGCTGACATTCAGCAATGTTGGTGACTGTGATTTACTTACTTTGATGATTTTTTGTTGTTATTGTTTAGTGGAAGTCGCTTCTGATGCATCCGAAACTAGTTTTAAAATTGGAATCTATGATACAATTTGAAGGCTGACTTTGTAATTGCATTTAAATTACTCATACGCAGGCAATTTATATTGCAGCTCGCAACATTTCCGGCCTTTGCAATCAATATGGGTCATTGCATTGGTGAAAGTGTGAATGCCACGCCCTCCGCACCCCTCTCCCTCCTCAAGGTCCTTTAGCTTTATAATTATTATCTTACCCACATTTAATTGTCGCTCAATTGGCCTCCAATTAAGTGCGAAGTTCCTTAAAAGTAGTTTTAAAAACCATGACTCGACATAAATGGCGCATTATGCAATTTTCTTGCTAAATATATGCAATTATTTTAAGCTCTTCTACTTCCTCCACCTTATAGAGCTGCCAATCAATACATTTTTTTAAATTCTGGATTTGTTTTGATCTTGATAAACTTTATTTTAAAATAATTGAATTGTTTATTTAAGCATTATAACTAAGAAAATATTATTTAAATATTTGCAATATATTAACAGTTTTTTGTCATTGTCTATTTATTCTTAAATTAAGCAATTTTTATCAAATTATTGCTTTCAAGTGGCATTTGAGTTTTAAATAAAATAGGGAATACCACTAGGCAGAAATTGCTGCTCAGTTTCAATGTACATGTGTATATACATACATATGTATATATGATATAAGGTGTCTTGAGCCATATGCATATTTACTTCCTTTATCACAGTCCCATATGTGTTGTTGATTTAAATGTTAATTAGCTGCGCGTAGTCATAAAAATAAAAAATAAAAAAAAAAACTAGAATTAAACAAATTAAAATTATTTTTATTTGCTTTGATTGCTGCAAATAATTACAATACAAACTCTTGCAATTAGCTTTCAAAATTTTTGTAGTTTTCCAATCAAAAAGACTCAAAACGGATTTTGATAGAAATCTCAGAAGATTTCAAAAGAATTTTAAATCTATTTTTTCGGTCTTTAATGTTGATTTAATTTTAGTTTGTTGCAGCATTTGGTAAAAAACGGGTAATTATTTGAGAACAAATAAATAAATTAAAAGAACATTTTTTAAATACTTTTTTTCGACTTCGGTTAGTATTATATTATATATTTAATATATGAGTAAAGTAAAATATCACTAAATTAAAAATCAAATCAAGAAGTAAGTTGTCTAAAGCGGACACCTGAAAGTTCCAAAACTAGTTAAAAAACAGTTTCATTAAAAAAGTCAAATTAACTTTTTATTTATTCTTTTTTTGGCATTTCAGCTGTTGAGTTTCTCAGACAAATCCTGGCTGAAGGCTTTTTATTTAGTTAAACTGTTTAAAAAAATAAAAGCAAAAAAATGTTTTTATTTTCTACAATTTTTTATGCGTTTTTTGTTGCCTGTCACAAAAAGGCGGAAGACAGAAAAAACGAATCTCTCGGCAAAGTTTTGACAACTTTTTTATTTTTGCAACTAACTAAAAATAGCAACGGGACAACAACAACAGCAAAAGTAGCAGCAACAGCAGCAAAAACAACAACAACAACAACAGAAACTGGACAACAACAACGTTGATTGCAAGCTGTTAGGCTTTGCTTTTACGCTGACAGCGAAGACGTCGCCAGCGACGCCGACGTCAACGTCGACGCCGACGCTGGTGTGGTCCAATAATGAAAAGAAAAACCGGCTTGACAGGAAAACACAATTTTCGTTTGAATAAGGAAAAAATGCATAACATTTTTTTTTTTTTGCAGACAACGTCGTTGACTGCGCTGCTGGCGACACCCGCTGGCTGTCTGTGCTAAGCATTTTCGTTGTCAACTACCCTGTGATAGTGGCAAGTGGGGTGTTATAATTCATCTAGACAGACAAATACATAGGCAATTAGTAAACCAAATAATCAATAAATCACTTATGGTACTTTTGTTAACATTTTTAACATTTTATTAAGCAGTTATATTTTCTAGGATATTTTAAAGCAGGCAAGCCAAATTTTTCTTTGACGCTGTTATATTGTTTGGTTTTAGCCGCCAAAATTGCGACTTGTTGTCTGCCTCTTTTGTCAAACTGGAAAAGTGGACAAACGACCATCCAAAATGCCCAACAAAATCGTTACGAGGGTATTTGCCTAGTCTACTAACCCATTGAAGGGAGTCTGATTAAACATAATTATAAATGAAATTTTTATATTATATATATATATATATAAAAATTTCATTTATATATATATATATAATTATAAATGAAATTTTTATATTATATATATATATATATATATATATATATATATATATATATATATATATAATATAAAAATTTCATTTATAATTATGTATATATATATATATATATAATATAAAAATATATATATATATATATAGATCTGTGCTTTAAGACTGACAAGGTAGGATCTTTAATATTTTAAATGTTAATCTAAAAACTTTAAAATACCACCTTAAAAAACTAAATTTTTACAGTAAAAATAGTATTTATCTATAAAAGAAAAAAATTCATTTTTCTTTTATCAGAAAGTTTTTGTTTAACATTTTGGTTATTTATTTAAGAACTTGCATGAAAATTAATTTGGGTCAATGTCAATTTTTATGATTAAATATTATTTATTTAGCTAATTTAATATATTTTATTTAAGTTGGACAGTCGGGTACATCCATTATGATTCGATTAAAGCAAACATGCAATCGAATTATTTATATTAATCATAATGGGCCATCATCGGAGCAGAGGTCTTAAAAGATATATGGGTTCCATTACAGCTCATCGAAAGCCACTCAATTATAATGCCCGATTCTTATTTGCAGAGGTAAAAAACTAAAATTAAATTGATAAATTGTTCTTTTGATAACTGTGCCCAGTTTCAGTGATTTATATCATTAAATATGGAATGTATCTTTTACTTTCTCAAATCTTTAGTTTAGAAGATGGAAATTTCCACTTATACGAAAAGAAATTCCATTCGAAGAATGGAAAACGTGACAAATATCAGCTGTGAACACAACAAAGGGCAAAAAAAAACCTAGTAATATGCTTCCTCACAGCATGTACGCAGCATTTGACACTTTAGAGAGTCGCATCGTTAATACCCTGTAAAATGTAAATGTAGATTGCTACCAAAAAATCACTAAAGGAAAATTTAAATAAGTTTTTTTAAAATACATTCAAATCACTGCTAATAATATGTTAACAGCCGAGTTGTATTCTATTTTATACTGTTGTTCAGTAACAAACTTCCATATTGTTAATAGAAAACCTATATAACTTCAATTCGTTTGATATGACAGGGTATATTATTCGTATCATTAAGTTGCGCCGCATTCAAATAATTTACGTATTTATTTGCCGACTTGTTTGTTGACTTAACCGCCAGCTGAGCCGCCTGGAAATTTTATGATATTTTTTTTTCAAAGTATTTGGAAAATTTTTGGTTTTCGAGCTATTTACCAAACGTTTTGTTCTATATTTTTGTTTTTGGTTATTGTTATTGTTATTGGTTTTGTTTTTATTTTGAAATCGCATCTTATCGGCGGCATATTTGAATACGCCTTGAATAGGTGGGTAATATTATAGGGTAAATATCAGGTAGTCTCTGATAAGCACTGAATTTCATTTAGATAAGCACAACGTTTGATTAAATGCCGAAGAGCAAACGATAAAACTTAAGAAAATATTGGAGAAATAATATAGAAAT
The DNA here is from genome assembly GCA_037075185.1 of Drosophila pseudotalamancana. NCBI lineage: Eukaryota > Metazoa > Arthropoda > Insecta > Diptera > Drosophilidae > Drosophila > Drosophila pseudotalamancana. Next base: position 19,001 of record JBAMCK010000479.1, read on the forward strand.
TAGGTATTCATTCGGAGCTAGTTTAATTGAACAACTCACTTAAATGAAATATTAAACTTATTCAATGATATGTGAAACGGTTATGAAATTTTGCTTTTTAAATTACTTATTCAATTAGTTAAGTTTTCGAGTCACAAATAGACAATAGAATGCTGAACTCTAATCATAACCTATAAAGCTAAACATATCAAAATTTAAAGGTCAGTTGTCAATAGTTCAATATGTCACATCTAATTAAGCTGTTCCACAAATTTCTATATATAGTATACAGATATATATAGACTATGTCGATTTCAGTCCCCTGGGCTGTTTGTCTATATCCTTGTTAACACGTAATTTCAGTTACATTTTTTTGCACTTTTCTACACAATTTTCCATTTGTTGAAAGTAAAAAATTTGTAAATCAAATCGCAGTTCGATTCGCAATTTGCTCGCAAGGACAACAACAAATAAATAGTTAATACACATATACAACAAAATCGAGCGTTACTTGGAGAGGAAGGCAGTGTTTAATACGTGCTCTATTAAACAATAATGATAGATAATTACCTAGTTATAGAATACGACGATTGTTCTAGTATATAGATTATAGCTGAATGTCAAGCATTGGCATTGAATATTTAGATTCAAGGAAATAGGGATATAAATATATATGCATGATAATAGGTAAGAATAATCGATGAATAGATTGACGCGTAGTAAAGTGAGGTTAAAGAGAAATTAAGTGCAATTGTTAGGGTATAAATTTTGAATTAATGTCATACATTTGACATTCAGCATTAAAATTCAATGAATTAGGGATAATTATGCTAGATTAGATACAAAATGTATCGATTATTAATAGCTTACACAGGGTTGATTAGTGAGGTTAATGAGAAAGTGCTTGAGGCAGAGGAAGAGAGAGAGAAAGAGAGAGAGATATTGCAGAAAATATTATAAATACAAATGTTCAGGTTCTAGAAATTGGGGACAATTTCTCATAATAAAAGATTTAATTTATCGCTTATTTGTATCAGCTAAGCAATGAGAAAAAGAGTGCGGGGAAAAAACTAAAAAGTGAATTCATTGAAGTTGTAGATTATAAGTAAATTATGTATAAATAAAGAGAACATTTGCTTTTAAACATTTTCGTGACCTTCTTAAATATGAAATGAGCATCAAAACTCGTGAATGTATTTTCTTTCTCATTTTAAACATTAATTTCGACTAAGTGCATTTCGTTGGCCAAAACAAAAGATATACATATAAAATATATTTATATATAATGTTGAGACATATGCAAACATGCTTCTAGCTAAACTCTTCTTCTTCCAACGCTTAGATAACAAATAAATGTCGTCGCAATTTAATAAAGCCAAAAACAAAAGAAGAAAAAAACTTTTGTTTGTACAGAGAATGTCAGAAGCTAAATTTAACTGACTGTTAAATACTGACTGCATGTTAAATAAATGCAATAAATTCAAGTAATTGCACATATGTGAGGTAGGACATCATAAATTAGCACTAAATAATATATATATATATATATATATATATATATATATATATATGTATATGTGTATATATATCTGTGTATAGAATCATATGTTTGGATACGCTGATTAACGTTTATGAGTGTGATTAAAATGCCACGAGCGGCACGTTAAGCCGGGAATTATGGCTGGCAAACAGTTGGAATTAGTCAGGCATAGAATTGCTTGATTTATAGAGTAGAAATCACAATCGGGTTGACAGACAGCCAGACACACAGAGCCATTAGCTAATATGCCACAAAATGGCAAAGAGAAATTCTTAATTTTCTATGCAGTGGATATATATAATATGATATCATCGCCAAGTTAAGATAAATTGCAGGCGTTTATGAACTATTTCGCTGAGTATTAATCTTAAACTTCCTGAGTTTGTCGCCGGAAACAAAACAAATACAACTTTTCTCCCCATAAAAGTTTTGCTTTATCTTTAATAACAAATCCATTTGCATGCGCCATTTATTATTTAATTGCTGCAATTTATTCATAAAGCATATTCAATGCCTTTTCGTTAAAGCGGCAGCTTCATTGTGAATCGAACTTTTCGTACAGCACAATTCACAATGAACATCCTCCACTGACAAGGACACAACACTAATCACAATTTGTGTGTCCATGTTGCACATTTTATGGCCGACTCTGGAGCAGACCGCAACAAGAGCAAACGGCAATTGGCAACAGCAGCGGCCACAACATTGACAACAGCCACGCCCACTGCACTGCCAGCCTAGCACAGTGGCACAATTACCACAACCGCGCATTGCATTGCTTTTCAAGTCGTTTTGATCAACTGTTTGGCATCGCAGCGTTTGTTCTGATAGCTTAACAAGGGAAAAGTGAGCGGTACGATTCGCAGTGTAAGCCAAGATTTTTTTGTTTTTTTAAATTTATAGGAAAACAGTTTAGAATTTTATAAGTGCAGAGAAACCTTTCTCCTGGCGACTTTACAGATGAAAGGTCGTGAGTTCGATTCTGAGTGCACACAAAGACTTTTATATTTAATTTGTTATTAGGCAAATAATATTAATGGCTGCTTTGGAATTCTCTCCAATGCAATGCTCTCATATATATATATATAGCGCACTGCGTAAGCAGGATGCACGCCATCATATTTAAAGTTTCGACTTTAACCCCCATTCGCAAAGGATTTTTTAAAATTTAATTTAAAAATATGTTTTTAGTGCATTGGGTTAAGGAACTCATATACTATAATTTATAAATGTATATATAAATATAATATAAGATTAGTTTAAACGCCACCACTGTGCGAGCTGCAATCGATGCAAATTATACCAAAACAAAAAAAAAATACAATGCTGTGCCAGCAGCAATAAACGAACAAGCGTGTAGCTGCACTTGTTCTACCCTGTACAAATAATGAGAAGCCAAAAAGGTATAATGCATACGTCTGACTAAAATGCAATAATAATTCGCTAAATAAATAGTATGAGTGTGTTTTATTTTATGATAATTTAGAACTATTTACAGGGTATCTAACGAGTAGTATAATACACTATGCTCTAATTTGTAGTTGTTGTCATTGTTTTAGCTGACATCGCCAGTGGAGCTCATCACAGTTGCAAGTGAAAGTCAAACATGCAACGCATACACATTTATACATATATTTATATATATATATATATATATATATATATATATTAGCAATAGGGGATAGAGTATAGAAATGACGCGCATAATGTGCGCATTGTTTCAGGGTCAACAGCTATTTACAGTGAATCTATGAGTGTGTGTGCGTGCGTTTGTGTGTTCAAAGGATTAGCGCACGCCCACACATCGATTATCCATTAGCATCTCATCAATATGGCTCCGGAGCCCCGGAGCAGTTGCCATTGAGGACGTGTTCGGCATTTTTTATCGCCCCATCTTTAATTTTGATTAAATCTATCAAAAAATTATTCACACATCACATTTTTGGCAGCGCGCGTCTTTAACTTGAAAATCAATCTATTATCTATAAATTTTGTTTATGATATTGTTTATAACGCATCGCATTTCAATTGGCAATTTGACAGTTTAATTGTTAACGCAATAAAAAAGTAATAATTATTGCTTTAAAGATAGAGTTAAGTTTAACTTGGAACTGATCAAGGTTTTTGATAGAGCCGGCAAACAGCATATTTATGTATTACGGAATGTGGAAAAACCAGTTGAAAGGCTTCGGCTCAAGGTAATCAATAGGACCGCAAAGGAACAAACAACAAAGGCCACAAACAAAGGAGAAAGCAATCGTACAAACGACACTTAAATACCCTACGTTTATTCATTCAATCATTCAAAATAAATAAATAACTTTAATGTAATTCTATTATTTAACCCTATTTTTCTTTGCAATTCACAACTGGTTAAAGCTTGGAAAAAGTAGTTAGAACTTCATTAAAGCCAGTTTCAAGAGCAAAGTCTGTTGTAGTTATTACAGTACAGTATATACAATACAGTTGAGCACCCAAATCTTTGTAAATAAATAATATGGATGCAGTAATCCGAACTCTTAGGATATTTGATCAAAATATTAAGATATGTTAAACGTTCAACTATATAAAGATAAACCTTTGATCCAGTTAACTTTAATATATTTATTATATATATATTTATCTATCAATGAGTGTTATAAATACAGATAAAGTATATATACATATAATTCGTTTTCTCTTGTGAAAAGTTACACACTGCCTGATAAAAATAAAATACCCTACACAAGACCACACCCTACAAAACTGGTACTCAAGGCCAACTTGAAGGGTTTCAAGGTTATAAATTACCTGATCCAGGAAGCAGCCGACTTCAAAGATGCAGCTGCAACTTTTTTTTTTTTTCTTTTCTTTGTTTTTTGGGTCCTGATGCGTTGATTAATTGAAAACTGGTTTTGAATTAAAAGCAGCTTTCATTTCCATCAACATTCGAAGCTGATTAACAAGTGGAGCGAGTAAAAATTACATTTACAGGGTATCAACAGAGTTCTATACAAAGTGCAAGACTGAAAAAGCAAATAGGCCAACATTAATATCAATAAATAATGCAATATTTTGAGCGCATTTTAATGGCAAGAGTTAACATCAGTAATTCAGCTCGTGTATAAAACCGATTACCGATTACGGATTACACCATATTTGGCCAGTTTGTGTGTGGGCCGAAGGATGTGCGAAATTAAAATGTCAACTGAAATTGATTTATGGCCAAATGATTCATTCATCTGTCTCGCATTTGTATTGTGTGTGATTACGACAACGATTGAAATTCCCGCTTTCGTTTTCGCCTTCAAATCGCCACATCATAATTCTGCTAAGGTAAATCAATAAGAAAATAATATAAGAAACCATCACATCATTTTCTCACGCAAAAAAAGAAGATTATTAGTAAACATATCTATTTACTATATATATATATATATATATATATATAATATATAATAAGTAATTTGCAATGAGTTTTTGTTCCATTTCTTATGTACTCAATTAAAATTCAGTTGAGAGACTTAAACTTAACTTATTTATGATGATATGTAAAAGACAATTAACCCAGCACTAACTTTTATTGGAACACACTTAAAAATTGCTGTCGTTATTAGTTATAAACTAAGACTTTCCTTATACCTTTAGGATAGTTCACTTACCACTTTAATGTTGCATTTTTTGTAGCATTTTTTTCCTAAATATTAATTTTTTGGAAGTTTTTAAGTGCTGTGCATTTTAAGTGGGTGCATATTTTACAATTGGATTAGTATCAAAAGTGGATCTTAAACTGGAGCTCAACTAGAAAAAATTCGGGAGCTTAAAATTGTGTGTGGTGTATAAGACTTTTGTATAAGAGTACATATGCTACGTGCGGCTGCACATTCGAAGTTACACAACGAAGGAAAAAAACAAAAAACTATAAGAAAAAACTCTCTCAAATACGATACGAAAAATTAGATGTAAAAACGCTACCGAAAAATATGCAAAAATTTCAAGATTAAATCAGGAAACTAAAAGAAAAATGTTTGAAAAATTTGGTGGAAAAACATGGTGGCTGGACTTACTGCCAGGAGAAACTGCCGGTGATTCCATCTTTAAGCCGATCCCTCAGCGAACGCTGTCGACTCGGCCCGGAGCCGGTTAGTGGCGGCAATATCGTATTCTCGCCATCCTCCAATACCGTAGCGATATTCGATGCAGACGACGATATTGGTGCGCCAGCATGCTCCATTATCGGCGGCTGCTGTTGATGATGATAATGTGAATGGCTCGTTGAATGCGGCGAACCCGGCGAATTCGTTGATGAATCTCTGTTGTTCAAATGGCGACGGATCGAACCGTGTCGTGGCGAATTTTCGCGTGACATTTTTATTAAGGTGGTTTTTTGGTTTTTGTTTTCGATTTGTTTGGGTTTTGGGTTTTTATTCAAAAGAACATTCGCATAAAATAATCAGAAGCATAAAATAAATAGTTCCAATTATTGTAAGTTTTGCTTTTTAGTTTTAGTTTTGTTTTTATTTTATTTTTTTTTTATTTTTTTTTTGTAGATGAAGAAAACGAGCGAGAACTTGCTTTTTGTAGTTTTTTTTTTTTTTTGTAGGTGGTGAATTTATTTATTAATTGCACATAGAGCCAAAAAATGTTGTGTAAAAGTTGCTATACGGGGAAATTAGGCATATACCAAAGAAAATTAGTTGAAAAAAAAATTATGTAAATAGAAGAACTTTAAAATTTTGTTTCACAAGAAAATAGTTCAGTTGTTGTAGTAGTAGAGAGTGCGTTGTATGTTGCGTATAAGAGTATAATAGTATAAGAGTAGTATAGTAGTTAATGAGAATTCTGCACAGATTTTGCAGCTAGACTAAGTATAAGAGTAATAGAAGAGTTAAAATGTAGAAGCGTATTATAAGTAATTTAAATAAATGAGCTTTAAATTAGTTTTCAAGCGTTCTCAAGCAGCATGCACTTAAGTTTCTTGTTATTAATTATTACAGTAATTTTTATAATAATATTATTATTGTTTATTTAAGAAGCAAGAGTAAGCGATTTGTTTTATAATCGATAGCAAAGAAAAACGCACATAGTTTGTCCGTGTTTATTGCTCACGCATTATTTGTATTTCCAGGGTATTTGTTGGGGTGTATCCAAAATTTAAATAGCAAATCATATCACGCATATATCTATTTACATATACAGATATCTAGACAGTGTTTCACATATATGGATATATATAGATAGATAGATAGATAGTCGGGTGTTTAGGGGAAGTTGCATAATCAGTCAGCTTTTAGATTTATTACATTGAAAGGCACACAAAATAAGTTCATATATATATTTAGATATATAGATGAAGCGATATTGTTATTGGGGCATTACGAGTTTAGTAAACACCAAATTGTATGTGTACATTTAGGGCAGACATTTGTAAGAGAGGTAAACAATCTATTCGATATTTTTTGATATTGATATTCAGTTATTTTTTGTTTCTTTCGTTCTGAATTTTTGCACAAATATTGACATACATCTATATTATGGCTAGGTGTATCTATTGGTATAGCTGGATAATATATATATATATATGTATCTGTGTATGTGTGGGCATAGCTGTTACGAGCATTGTGTTTTAATTAGTTTTTGCATATGTATTCATAATTTAATTAGCAATATGCATATTCTTCCTGTTTTATATTGTATTTGGTATTCGTTTTATTGTTGTGTGTGTCTTTTTATTTGCTGTATGTTTGTGTGTTTGTGTACTGTAGTTATTAACTTTATTATTATTATTAAGTAGTTGAGCTAGTTGATTTAGTGGGCAACGAACCTGCAAAGAGAAAGAAAAAAAGAAATCGATTTTTTATCAATATCATTCAAATTTTGGCAGTTATAATAGATTTAACGTTCAATATATCTGGGTGTGCTACAAAAGAACCTAGATCTCGAATATCATATCTGTAGCTCGAGATCGAAGTGTTCATACAACAACAATATTTACTGAGAAGGTCAAAAGGGTGAAACCTCCTGCAAACACTGAAGAGAATCCATAAATTATTATTCTCTTCTGACTTTTACACTAAGCCAAATCAGTGCAAACTGTTGAGAAATGCAATGTGCCACGTCCTCAAGACATTGTTGACAAACCTTGAAATTCATGTGTTCGACACCAAGTGCAATGTCAAGTTGCATTTATAATGTTACCCTCTCCCCTAAAGCCTAACACACATAGTCAAAAGAACTAAAATGAATTATTCATGTTGATCGGATGTCTGTACGCTAAGAGAACTATATATGTATATAAAGCTGCAAAATGTGGTACGCGTGAAGCTTGGAACATTTGTCGCACATTTTGATACATTTTATTTCCAGCCTAAAAGTATGCAATATACTACGACTCAATTTATTTGCATGGGAAACAAATTGTGTTCCGATAAGTGCTTCGATTATTCAACGTATCGTTGAACTGATATATTTATATCCTTGCGTTGCGATTGAGCAACGCATGTACCATGTATAGGCAAATATATATACACTTATATATTATTTATGTATAAGTGCAGCCATTAATGCAACGCGAAAAATAAAACTTCATGTACATGAATGATGTATTCAATTTGTTGCGACTGACAGTTTGTTGATTATTTCTCCAAGTAGCAAAAGTTATATGCACATGTATGCATAGAGTGTATATGGTATATTCTCCCATAAAAATTTAAAGTTGATAAATAACCTCTATCCGTCTGCTTTCTGGTTGTATAAACAGACTATAACAGCTGCGTACCTGAAATTTTAAACATTTATTGTCAAAATTTAGGAGCAGAGAATGCAAGTCATTATTTTTAAATAGTACCATTTTTATAATATCAACAAAAATTCCCTAAAGTACTCTCTTTTCGTAGTTTAGTTGGCTGTAATTTGGGCAAATATTCTTCGATTTTGGAAAGCTATATCTTTTTAAACTCGTATGAATCAGTAGTATCTATTGGCATTAAAATATCAAAATCTAAAATTTTACGATTTACGAAAAAAAATGATGGTATCCTCATTACACTTCTTCTCAAAATAGGCTTTGTTCGAAAATCAATATTTTTTGATTCCAACGGGATTTGCTTAGTCGTAAATGATAAAATAATAATCGAGTTATAACAATTTAGTGTTGTGAGAAAACACAGCCTTTTTTGATATTTTGATAACGTTCTTATCACGGTCATCATTATTATTATTATTATAACTAGTTGTTGTTGTAGTTAATGTTCCGGCTTTTACGCGTTGTCTGTTGCTCTCCTTTCCAACTGTTCTCGTCTTTTCGCTGTCTTTTTTTTTGTTTGCTTTTGTGCAGCATTTTGTTTGCCACAATGTTTGGCGTTGCATTCGCTATATGAAAACTATAAAATGAACAGCACAACCCATGGTCTGAGTCTGGTACAAGAGTGAGGCAAGAGGGAGGCACATTTAATGCTCGCACTTCAAGCGTATTACATTAGGGACCGCACCGTGGTACAAATTGCATTATATGTATGCAAATTGTGAGCGAAAGTTTTGTAATGAAAAAGTTACCCAATTTAATATATAAAAGTTTAAGTAGAAATAGGGGCTACGTGACTAAAAGATGCCCTATTAACCGATAAAGATGGTATTTCAATTTTTATATATGGATCAAATCTCAGTTTTTATATTTCTGGGTGAGCATGTATACTAGAGAAAAAGCTACATCCCAATTTTGAAATCTTTAGTTTTTAGATAAATATTTACAACAAAAAAGTAATATATAATGTCGATATGTAAGAGTTTTTCGAAAGTCTAGAAGTATTTTCCAACACTGGCACAACCACTGTATCAGTAATTGCAGCAGTAGCTGTTACTGATGTGTTTCGTGGAAGTAAATTTGTTGCCATGTGCGACGAACTTGAAACTGCGTGTTTGTGTGTTTTTATATATGTGTATGTGTGTGTATGCTTTTAATATGTGCGCTTGTATTAATGTCTCGGCAGTGTTGAGTAATGAATGCCGCCTGCCAAAGCATTCAAAGCGAGAATCCAATGTCCTTACACGCGTCCACGCCCACACAAACAATTTTGAAGGCTATGCACTTAAGCAAGGTCGTAAAAAGTGAGAGAGAGAGAGAGAGAGAGAGAGAGACAGAGAGAGAAAGCGGAAAGTAGAGACAGGAAGTGTTACATAAAATGTTTGCGAACTTTAAGCCTTTCGAGTCGCAGCATTTAATTTTTAGTCATAATGTGGCCACACACAGACATAGAAACAGTTACAGTGTGTGTGGTGTGTGGACTATGCATAATTTCCGTTTCCGCTGAGCTTTGTAATGTTTCCTGACACCTCGCTTGTTTGCCTGTCGCCACTTTAAGCCCTTTCATTCATAATTGCAGGATGCAGTCGCTTTGCTCTTTCTTTTCAAGGATATCAAGGAAATCCTTGAGTTGGCAGTGAAAATACATATATGTACTATATATAGTTATATTTTACGGCAACTGCACTTTATTTTGGCCTGTGCCCAAAAGCCGATTAAAGCCCTTTAAGCTGACCAAGCTGAAAGTCGCGGAACGCATAAATTTCAACTCATTTCGACTTACTTCACTTTTTGTGGGCGTGGCCAATGCATTAGCTACCCAATTTGAAAGGGGGACGGGGATTTACATTTAGTTAGTGCTGGGAATTGTGCCTTGCTTATATGCAAATTACATGCACATATTTTAACGTGAAAGTCCGTTGACAATGACCGAGAGGCTAACTGCCCAGGGCGTATACGTAATGCATGTGGATGGAGGCCCCAGGGTGTATACGTTATGCAGCTGACACAGCGCACAAAATCGAAAAATCAGAAAATCCTCTGCCCTGTGGGTCTCTGTCCAATGTAATTTATGCATTCAAAATGGAGTCAATTTCACATTGTTTCGGACCATGGCACATAAAATATATGTATATATTGACGTAAACTTTAATCTGTGCATATGGCTGATCGAACAGTTCATGCGCTTCAACTAGTTGCAATGGCTTTTGAGTAAGTTTACCCAAATGGAGAGAACCTAGTTGACAGCTTCTAGTTGGAATTGCATGACTAGAAGATGCTCTGCAATACTCCAATTTACTTATATGAGTGGTAAGTATCTGTTAACAAATATATTTTGGTTTTGCGTATGCTTAACAATATTTTATAAGTATATTTAATAAAATATTTTTTAGTTCGTTATTATAAAAAATATTTTGAAAAGATCACTTTATTGTATGTTTTGTATAACTTTCAGAGAAACGACAAAAGTAAAAAACAAAAATGACGTATGAAACTTTTTCTGGACTTTCATCTTTATGTGTATAAAGAATATTGTAGCAATACAATCTTATAAGTTAGATTCAACCAATTAGAAATGCTAAAATTGTAAGTATCACTTTTCTAACAATATTTTTCCACAATTTTAACACGCATATTCTTAAGGACGAGAGCTAAGATACACAGCTGCGCAGGATTATTTGGCATTAAAACTGATGTGAACATAGCTAACACTTGAAGCGCATTTATATGCAGTCAGGGAATTTGCATTTTGCGTTTGTGGCTTCTGTCAATTATGCCTCCCATTCGCAATTGCAATTTGTGCACAGTGCCTCAAGCGGAAAAGCCTATATGCCATACAGATTAAGCAATAACAAAAGCAAATTACGACCAGATTTAACAGTGGGTTTAAGTCTATTTCTCCCTCTTTCTGTCTCTCACTCTTCCTTGTTCTACATGCAGTGCTTGCAGTATATTGCGTATACGGATAGCACAAATTGCCTGACAAGTGACTAAATTTTGGGTGTGGTTTAAACAGTGAATAAATAAATAAATAAATAAATTGCACAGTTTAGGAAATAATGTGTATTAGCAACAAAAATAAATGCAGTTCATTAAAATTAGGCAAAAACTGTGAGTTCTTTGATTAAATAGTTAACAAGTAAGAACACTCCTTCCTTCTTTTAGTTTTTCGCCAAATATGTGGAAAATGTTACCTGTATATTTATAATGAATTTGATTGACTCAAGCTCTTAATATTAACGAGATATTCTCGAAATAGAAAATGTTATCGAGTTATCGAAACAAATTCAATAAGCGGGTGTTCTAAGAGACTCTACATGTTAAAATTTCAAAGCTCTAGTTTATATAGTTGCTAAGATCGACGCGTTCTTACGTACGTACAGACGAATGGTCGGTTCTATGGTTAAACGGTAAAAAAAAAAGATATAGGTTAGATTTATTAATTGTTAATTTATATACACCAGTCGTAAAGAGGAAGTCAGTCAGTATTCAGCATTAAGTACAATTAAGCTTAATAGTATGCAGAACACACCTTCTGGTTGGCACTTCTTCTTCTACACTCACACACACAAACACATCTTCCAGTTGTCAAAACGTCCTAGTCAACAATTTATCAACGTTTTAATTAACATACACGCGCTGGCAGCACTTAAAACAAATACCAGAGGGACACAAAATATGACGATAGAGTAGATGGCAACTCTCAAAGAGCTAGAAGGTATAATATGTTGAGTCGAAAGGCGGACACGTGCGCGACAGTTGAAATGAAAATTGCCACCAACAAAATGGCGACAATTAAAGTTGCGATCTCTGCCTGTAGATATCAAATTGGAATTCCCACTGTGCGCTGTCCAGACCCCCTCAAAGTAATAAAAGAGGTTTGTACGCTACACAATGCCGCAATTAATGGCCAAAAGTGAAAGTTCTGTGGGTCCCGTCAAGGAATTGGGATGGTTCACACAAAATGTATGCGCGATTGGCACGCGAATAGCAGCCACATACAAAGTTATGCACACATTCAAACATATACAGACACAAAATGAAATACAACACCCACGCACAATGTTTCCGCCTGGGCAGCAAAAAATACTTTTGCTTTTTCTTTTGCTGAATGAATGCCGCGCATAAAATGGCCAAACTGCGCCTCTCTCTCTTCCACTCTCTCTTAATCACAGCTGCTCACAGTTGCTCAGTTGCGCGTTCTCTTTTACGTATCAGCAATACAAATTCAAAAACTACAACAACAAAATAATAAAGTCTAGAAAAAAACAAAACCTTGTCAAGGACAAAGCACGCAACGCAACGAAAAAACAGCTGAGCGGCCATTAACAGTAGTTGTAATCTCTCTCTTGCTTTTCGTTCACTGCGCACGCTGTTAACATTAACAGCGCTGTTAGCGACTACGTGAATGCTACGTTAGCTAGGTAAACATACTAGAAATATTGATAATTGGCTTTCTTCGCAATGCAAATACTAACAACAATAAACTTGCGCTACATAATTAAATTTACAATACGCAGCAGGACGATAAAGATAAAAAGTTTATTTACTTGCGAATATCAAGAAACTTTTTATTAGATTTAACAACCAAAACGGTCGCAAACTTTTTATATTCAAATTTTTCTCATTTCTTGTTTTCAGACACGTAGCCGGACCCGGCGTAATGTTTGTTAATGTGTGTATACTGACATTCAAAAGAAAATCTCTATAATATGTGCTCCACATCTAATAGTGAACTTGGTACAACCTGCGAGTTTTTAAAATGAAGACGTATTCCAAGAGTTTCAATAATAAAATCAAAGTAGGGTTGGGAAATGTAGTTTCATTGTTTTAAAGCTTTTTTAGTTGGGTAGACTTGTGAATTGAGAAGCTAGACTAAAGAGAAGTTATGAATTAACGAACTAGATTTATGAGATCCCGGTGATTATATATTTTATAAGGTTTTTAAGTTTTTCGAATACATTCAAAGTTTGTATATCCTTAGCATAACCTTACTTTCCCTCTCTGTCTATCGCTTTCGTCATTTCCTTTATTTCCGTTCAAAGGTTGTGCTTTTTTTTTTTGACTGACCAGCAAATGGCTAAAATACGTCAAGTTAAAATCCTCTAAAGAAAAAAGAAGGAAGCCAAGCCAAAAGCAATAAACGGCACAATAAATGAAACGGCAGGCAGGAAAATGTCCTGGCCGAAAGCACAAACACACTAACCGAACGAACCAAACAAACCAGCAAACATACAAACAAACAAACAATACACGCAACAAACAATAGCTGGCCAACAAAGCATGCAGCAGGAAATACAGACCTGAAGGACATGCTTTTCGCCAGGATATATGTATGTATGTGGGGGACAATAAAGAAAAAAAATTATAATAAAATATATTATTAAGTATCTGATTGTAATCAAGAATGAAAGAAAGAACTGCTTCAGCAAATCCATCACTGGACATATCTGATAATACAGCTAATGACCGTTTAAGACTAAAGATTATTCAAAATATTTAAGTATAAGATGATTGTCAAGAATATCTAAACTAGAATCCTATGGAGAAAAAATGAGGACATGAAGCGTTAGGGGAATAAAAAACAAGTAAGAAAATTAGGACGCAAAGTGTGCGGTTATTAAATTTAACAATCAATTGACCAAAATGGCCAATAGACGTAGCTAAAAGGAGGGCCTGGATAATAGGCAGGTATTGAGGTAGTATGGGTACCAAGTGACCAACATTTAACGGTCCGATAATCAATAAATGTTGTGGAAAATGTAACACTGGGAAATTGCAGCTGATGAACTGAACTCTAAATAAATAATAAACAAAATAAAAATAATTGCACAATGTTCAATGTCAAATGCATGCTACACAATACCTAAAGGAATGATATTTATTACAAATATTATAATACTAATAAAAGCAACAATGTTTATCTATGTTAACTTTGTTTAGCTATGTTAACTTACATTGTTTTGTTGTTGTTTATTCGAAATAAATAAACTGCCTTTGCGTACGATTGGGCGTATGCGTAATATTCCTGATTTCCAGTTTTAATTGGCACTACAAAATTAACGGTACAATATCTATTTGTGGTCGCTCTTTGAAACACGGCACACATACACACACAGTCACGCGCCAAACGCACACACCAATGCACACGCACTTACATGTATGTACATATACAGTGATTTATATAACACAATGCTACAGACGCGTCGATATGTTTGGAGAGGTGTTTATCAGAATCAAAAATTATTTGTAGTTCAAATTTTTATTTACTCGAGTCAGCCATTTTAATGGCGTTCTTTTTGTTATTTTATTTTTTTTTTTCTTTTATTTGTTCTGTTTGTTTTTGATTGAGTATATTTCGGTTTATTGTTGCGCACGCTTTGTGTTTGCCTAAACTTGCACGCTCAACTGTTCACGAAGTACTGTGCTAACGGTATTTGCGTGTCACCCAAAAGAGAGACGCATTAAAAAAGAGAGTGTAAGGTGAAGAAGGATTGAATGAACAGACAAGGGCAAGCACTCTCTCACTTTTCTTTCTGTTAGCTGCAACAGCTGCTGTTACCATAATGTTAACAACGCGTGCTGAATTTGTAATGTTAAACTTCACTGCTATCAAATTAATTGTTAACAAATATATTCATAAAAGTATAGTTTCGAATATTAATTATTATTATAAGCAAATGTCAAAGTTATTATTTAAATTTTTTTTTTTTTTTTTTTTTGTATATTTATTTTATTTTGTCTTTCTGATTTATATTTATATTTGTATTTATACACTTTTAGTTTACAATTCTTAAATACCTTAACATGCGATCTTAGTATGATAGCCTTGCGTTCTCTGTCATTAACAGTGAACCTTACAGTATGCTGTAAACTTAAAAAACTGAAACTGTCAGCTATTGCAAAACTTTCACTATCAACAATCGACATGTGCATATATGAACATACATGAATATATCATTGCATGCATGTGTGTGCAATTCACTCGTTCTCTTCACTCTGTTCTCTCGGCATCTGCTTCTGTTGTCGCTTACATGGGTACGGCTAGAGAGTGTTGCGCACTCTCGCTGAGAGTACCGTTCAGCATATGTTGTTATTGTTGTTAAGATTTTTTTAACTGTTGTTTTTACTGTTGTTGTTGTGGACAGGCCTTTTTGGCCCACTTAGGGGCTTGTTTTCGGTTTTCAATGTTAAGTGCGATGATGAGAGAGCTGCGTCAACGACAACAGCCAACAGGACGGACAGAAGACAAAAGACGCAATGAAATGGAAGGCCAAGCTCACACGAATACTCCCGTTACCGCCTACCCGAATTGCGCTCGTAAACCGTTATGCCTCTGACACTCACAAAGTATGACAAATACAGTCAGCGAAGCGCAATTATTTATTATAGAATACATATGTCTCGACATTTTTACCATTGTACATCAAATTGGCTGAAATTGATTTAGTGCCCGTTATACTCGCACGCTTTCGCAGCCGAAAGTTGTTTATTGACATTTGCAATTAAAATTCAACTATGTTTTTTATTCGCATTAATCGTATGCGTAGCAGACACTTGTTTATAATTGTTCAATGAGATAATTTCTAAGTTTTTCAATTAAGCAACAATTGTAAATTTATATACAACTTTAAAGCCCAAATTCCAGTTTAATGATATATATATATACAAATAAATACCTAAGTGGAACAATTTGTGAATTTATGTTTACACTTATTCCTTACAATAACCAAGATAAAATCGAAGCATTTAAAATGTTTATTTGGTAATCTTTATGTAATGTGGCTTTGTTTCTGCTTCAAATTTAGTTGTCACTTGCAATTTCGATGCCGAAGGTTCAACGGACAAGCTCGCATACGAGTATGTGTGTGTTTGTGCGTGCTATGTGTGTGTAAGCAGGAAAGTTTGTTTTGTAACCGTTTTGTGGCTCTTTGTGATAGAATTTCTCGGAATGACCTTGTATGCGAACATGTATAAGTATATACAGTTATTTATTTCTTGAGCTGTTATTGTTATTGTTCTTGTTGTTGTTTTAGTTATGGTTGTTGCTGTTGTTGTTGTCTTGACACGTGGCGGCGTTAATTAAAATTTGTATTTTGTGGAATTGGGAAGCCTTCAATTTGTATTGCTGTTAGCTATGAAAGTCCTTCGTATTGGTCAAAAGGATAAACAGCGGGACATCAGCAACGAATTCTCATTAGCCTTGAGCAAGGTTAATTAAGTAGATCGACCTTAGCAAATAGCAATTATGTATATAGAAAATGGCTTTATGCTGGTTAAAAGGCAAAAAGTTTGCCTTATAAACAAATAGAAAGCAATTAACAGCCGCATAATTAATTTACTCTTATTAAACTCTTGTATAAATATAATACAATGGCCGCTAATAAAAGATGTTTGTTTTAAATAGGTTTTTCATATTTCGCTAACTTTATTTACATTTGCTTTAAAAAGAAAATAACCCAACCAAGCGCTCAAAAGGAGGCAACACTTTTTTTATTGCTCAGTCATGCAGTCGTGCGTGTGAGCAAAGCTTGCGAATGTGTGGAGAGAGTGAGAAAGAGATGCATATACATATATATGGCTAGTCACGCCCACGTTTGTGCATAATATTATAAAATGCTCTAACAAAACGTTCGTCAAACTGTCACTCAGAAAGTCAGACAAGTTTTTAACTACGCATTAACAATTCAGCGACGAGCTGTGAAGGCTGCTTCAAACCGCTGATAGACAAGAATCGATAAAGCCAAAGCGAGATGATTTTGGCCACAAGCAAACAAACATGCAAACACATAAATGCAGCAACAAAGCTGTCACTATATGACATGCACCTTAACAACAGTTTAGTTTTAAGCCCAAGGAAATCTGTCAACTTCAATTATACAACTCGTAGGAGTAAACTGTTTGAGAGTGCGTGGCCAGCAGATACCCTACACCGAACTCATGTTTTTGAGTTACAGGCAGCAGGAGGCTTAGCCAACCCTTAATATATATATATATAATATATATATATATATATATATATATATATACGACGCACCGTGTACGTCGGTCTGACCATATTTATGAACGTTTCGATCTCAGCAACTAAAAGAGATGTCGACTTCAAATTTTACAAATAGGGTCTCTAACGATCACTGATAACTCTTTTGTTTGGTTGTTATCGAAACCACAGAAGAATATATCTTGAACTTCTTAAGAAGTATATATTAAAATTATGGAGATAATCATTATGGATACTTTGGATTTTGGATACCTTAACCCATTGCTTGAAAACAAGTAGAGAAGTAAGTAAGTAATCAAAGGTCAAAAGGTAAAAAATGTTGTAAAAGAATCGCATTTCATAATTTATCAGATTTTTACAAAACCGTTCTTAACTAAGTTCCACTAATGACGCTAAAATCGAGGCACAAGATAAGTTACAACTTAAGTCATTATCCCTTTTGAATGGGCTACAGTCCTTTAGATAACATAATTCTTGTTAGTTGCCAGCAATTTAACGTCTAAATGGTTACAAGGACAACACGATTAAAAAGAATCTGTGAATGTGTTCATCGCCAAAGGCTGTTGCAGATGCAAATGCAACTGCTGCTGTTTCCATTTGACCTTAGTAAGCCGACTGACTGACTGACTGACTGACTAACGGGATGTGCATACAAAGCATTGACTAAGCTCTAAACAAAAGAAACAAAGAACATGGAACAGCCAGCTAATGGGCATGAATTTCCATAACTATAGTCAAAAGTAACGGTAACCTTCATTGTTTGCCAAAACAATCCTACAGTAAGGAACCGTTAGATATAACCATGTCTTTGTTTTCAATGAAGTTAAAAGGTAGTTAAATATTGTCTTCAATATAATACAGGGTATTTAATTAACCCATATATCTAAGTCACATTAACTTTTGTATTAATATATTTATATATGTATGTACATAGCTATAGGAATATAATTAATGTTTACTCTGTGAGTCGGCAAACAGCTGCCAACCATTAAAAAACAAATTTGTTAATAATGCCAACAAATAACTGTTAAAGACGCACAGCTGGCAAAAGCCGTAATATTACAAATCTGTGTAGAAAAGCGCGCGCTAAAGCACATAAGCATGAGTATATGTGTTTATGTATCTGTGTATAGGTGTGTGTACATTTAATTAAATGCATGAATACATACATCTGTACTTACATTTTTAAATAGATAATTTGCAAATAATTTAACTGTCTGTCAGCAATTTCACCTAACACGTAATACTTAAACGATTATAAAGTAAATAATTAAAATTTCTGCACCCTAGCGAAAGTTGTGGCCGTCGTGTCGAAGCCGCAAAAATAAACTAAAGTCAACGCCTGCTGCGGACAGTGTTAAGAAACGAAAAACAGTGTTCCAAGTTTTGCACAAATTGAATTGTTCTTTTTAATGCAAACAAACCGGTTCGCTTTACATAAATTCATCTAAATTATAAGTTAATCAACTAATAGTAAAAAATGTTGTGTGACTATAGTTCCGTATGAGCATATTCCGTATGCACTGAATCCTTGTCCTTTGGCACAAAAAAGAGACCCTCAGAGGTAGACCAACGCGTGCCATATTGGGTACTTGGTAGACCCACGATTTCCATTTGGCCAGAAATGGGATGGCCATACGATCTACCAGACATGCCCAGATACATGCCAGTATCCACATGGCGTAGTCTTATGTGTGCATCCCGCATCCAATTCTCATTCGAGCAAATCACCTCCCAGTTGTCGCCGGTATCGCCAACACCATTGCTGCCGTAGGCGGATACCTCCTGCTCGCCGGAAAGCGGCGACGAAAAGTGATGTGAGTGTAAGTTTCTCTTGGTAGACAAATGTTCCAATCGAATTGTGGCGCCACAGGCAATAGGTTCACCACGTTCGCACATCTTTGTGGTTTGCGCCTTGACCACCCAATGGCTGTTCACATCCTCCTTCTGTTCGACACCAGTCACCGATTGCTGGCCAGATCCTGAGCCATATTTCACTTCGTGTGAGTGGAGGCGACTCGAATATTCCGTATTGAGCAATTTTAGTATAGAGCCACATGTCACATAGTTAGTCTGGGCAGCTATGTATGTAAATAATAGTATTTATTGATACGAATCAGATATCTGTGTTTTGTGGGGCGGCAAGAGCGGCGTGGCCAATCAGAGCAGACCACATAAACGCGGCAGCGCCGCTGTTGCAAATAATATACGAACCATTGTTGTTGGGCAGACAGCTTATCAGCGCCAAAGCTGCGATGAGCAGTGTGTGAAACATTCTGTCTTTTCTCTTACGTTTACAATTAAGTACTTAAACTAATATGTCTAATGGTAAATGATGGAAATGCCAATTGCGGCGAAATTAAGCACACGCAAACAAATGATTTTGACAGCGTTTTAGTGTTGGTGAGGGTACGTTAAGCGTTTGCTCATTGAACTGGCTCTCTGTAACACACACTAATAAATGGAGCCATAACAGCTCAGCTCAGCTCAGCTGTTGCTTAACAGTATCAATTGAGTAGCGTCTATCGATAAACGATAAGCGATATTTTTGCCAATGCAAATATTGCATTAACTTTTCTGTAAAAATTGGAAAAATTTCATTTAAGCAGAAATTAATGGCACACAAGCGGTTATTTATATACGCTGCAATATTGGCGATATGTTATTTAGTTGGCGTGACATGGGTAAGTCCTGTTAAAGCCCCAACTACGCTGTGACTGATAATACAATTGTGCTTGTTTTTTTCACAAAGGCTGAGACAGCAACACAAACACTGCCAAACAGCAGTAACAACAGCAACAACAACATCACCACCAATAATAATAACAATGCAAGCAATTTAAATGCAGCTGCCAAAGCATCAGCAGTTACTCCAGCACCAACAATTGCAACTCTTAAAGTTGTCAGCAGTACATTAGCAAGCGGCAACACAAGCAGCGCTTCACATGGATGGTTTGTAAACTATTATTAAACTTATATATATATAAGTTATTTTGCATTTTATATTTGATATTTGTTGTTGTAAATGTTTAGTGCCTGTCCAGGAGCTTTGGTGCCGCAATTGGATGCCAATGGCAAGGAGCTTCCAACATGCGCCGAGTGTAAATGCTCACCTGTAGCACGCAATTCCACACTTATAAAGGTGTGAATTAACTTTCTTTCTTATTTTTGTGGACATGTGTATAATTTGTTTGTTTTTTAGGTGGTTGTCATCATTGTGATTTGGATAATATCCATATTAGTGATATACATGCTCTTCCTAATGTGCTTGGATCCGCTTTTAAACAAACGCGTCAAGGCAAACAATTATCAGGAGCACACCAATGAAGATGTACATAACAATTATTCTAAATATGCAGGCATTAAATATAGTCGACTAGCCGCTCATCCTGACGTCGATGACGACAGCGATGATGATGATGAGGCGCCGCTAGTTGGCAATAAAGAAGCACACAGCGTTTGATCCACTCGTCAAACGATTTATATATATATATATAAATACTTTTTTGTTTTATTTTATTTAATACTTTTCCTATATGCACGCTCTAACCCCAGCTTTCTTTTGTTTATAAACTAACCGATAACGGCCTCAACTAATACACTTAAAATTTTCCTTCTCTTTCTGCTGCGGCTGCCATCAGGACGAACCTACACCGCCTTTACCACCTGGCGCCAACAATCAAGAACTGAGCGCACGTGCCAATGTCCTTAATCGTGTCGGCCATCAGCAGGATAAATGGAAGCGTCAGGTGCGAGAGCAACGGCGCCACATCTACGATAGACATACCATGTTAAATTGATGTCCAATTATGGAAATGGGGATCACGGAGCCGTTGGCGTTGGCTTTGGCGACTTAAAGACACATTTATTCCGGCAGCCAATATGTATTGTTTGAGTTTGAAGCAATTTTTAGCACTGCTTGTCTCATTTATTGGATCAAAATTAATTTAATACTATTTAGAAAGATTTTATAATTTAAATAAACTCACGTTAACCAAATACCGATTAGAAAAATACAAATGCTGTTTATAAATTGAATTCAATTGGATTTCGCATATTATTTAAACTTTTTGCCAAAAGAGCTACAGGCTTTATTAATGTGTGTTTCGTGTCTTAAATTACATTGTATTTGATAAAATGCAACCTAGTAGCCCCTAATTGTTTCAGCAAAGGTCCAGTTCTCTTCCACTTTAAAGGGTCCTTTTATGCCGCAATCGTTGGCTGTGCAAATGCCAACCGTGAATTGTGGAATACTGCGCGTATCACGATAGTACAACACCTTCATGGACTCTCGAATCTATAAAAATATAAATATTGATTAATTTAATCATACGACTAAAAACCCATAGTTTGTTAGCCTACCAAGTTGGTTGCCTCCTCAAACGTGAAATCCCGATCCTTGGGCTTGCGTTCACGGACAAGCGGCAGAGCCAAATGTCTTGCAAAACCGGTGGCCACAACATAATCATCATAGGCACGTCCACGCAGATCTACATTACCCAGATACGGCTTGCCGTTTTCATCGACGCCAGCGACGACGACATCAATGTAAAGGGGATTCATTCGTGAGCGACGGTTGTAGAGCACGCGTGTCATCCAGCTGGCCAGTTCTCCAGGCTTCATGATAACGCCATCGTTGCAGCACTGATCATCGATCATCTTCTGATCAATGACACGCTTAATGTACTGTATGTCTGCAAAGTCCCCGCTGCCACCCAGCAATATTTTGTTATTGATCTTGAAGACGCGTTCGATGTTCTGGTAGCGTGCCAGCGAACCATAGGAAACAAGCGTATCGGCAGCCAACAAGACTCCGCCGTCAAATTTAATGCCCACCACCGAGGAGCCCGTGGTGATAGCAGCGCTAAAAATGTGATAGTTCTAGATTTTTCGGAACGATTAAGTCTGCATTGCATTTACTTACGTGCTGTGCTTGGTGCCGAAAGGACCTGCAGTTGTTAATTCACGCGGCAGCTGTGCTGGAGTGTTATTGCCACCCATGAAATTGTAAAATTGACCGGGCGAAGGTCCATTGAGCCACATTGGCTGCGCAATGCCGTTGTTCATCATGCTGATGTATTTAATGAGAGTACTTTGAAATTAAATGGAAATAACAGCAAAAGCAGTCGCAGAATGACAGGCACAAATAAATGCCGAACAGTTTTAGATAGCGACAAAATTTCTAGTTTTGCAGCACTGCAAGAAAACTTTTCTCCTATCGATATAGGCAACTATCGATACACACGGCCGAGGCAACCATTTGGAGCAATCGCTGTGGCGGCAACTCTATCACAACGATTCGATTATGAGGGGCGCTAAATTTTGAAAATCCAAACTGCAAAATTTTAAAGCAAAGCAAAGAAATATACAATTTTGATTAAAAATACATGATAACCTTTATTTTCATAGTTAATGTTATTCAATAGAATATACAAATATACATATTTTTGTAATGCACACCTTTCAGGGGAATGTTTTTCAATTTAGTTTGCATCTTTCAGATCGCATAATACAGTTGAATTAAATATCAAATATAGAGAGTACAGTTTTGCTAACTACTAATAAAACCATTAAACATACATATATATATATATATATATATGTATATATATCGATATACATATGTAAATTTTCAAAATATGCATTAGTAAAATAGTCTACATCATTACAAACTACTGTCACGGCCAATGTTTACTATCTTACTATATTAAAGCTTCTCCAATTAACTGCTAATCCTTGCAGCAACAATAAACATTATCGCTTGAGCTGGCCGGCGTTGTAGGCTGGCTAACACCAGACTTTTGTGGCTTACTATAGGAATGTGGACCACGCATAAAAACATCGATGAGCTGGCAATGCGAGCTGTAAGCAAAATAAATGATAATAGGTAAGTTTCGGGTAAGTTTTATATACGATTTCTTGCTTACCTCATTGTTATATCCAAATCGGTAACAACCTCTCCATCACAATTCCAGCTTGAATACTCTGAGCTAATCGCATCGCTGCCACTTTGAGCAATAGGTTGTCGAGAACCGGCTATGCTTAAGTTCTCCTCCGTTGTGACAGGCGTGAGTGTTCGAAATATGAACTTACGTGTTCGATAAACTTCAACGAAAGGTAAATTGCGCTGCAGTTATAAATGAATAAAGGTTGTAAGTTAAGTTTCTTTAAAGCTCAATTCCATGTCTTACAATATCGCCGCTTCGTCCCGCCGTATTCAGCAAAAATCGTAAATTATTGAGCAATGAAGTTTTGCGCACCAGAATCAAATCCAGGCAGCCATCACCTAGATGACTATAACGAGAGATCCCATTCGGACTACGTGCACAGGCACACGTTATATTGGCGCCACAAATCATGAAAAAATTGCCGCGTATGACTTTCCACTGCAAGCCGCTGGGCAAGCTCATACTGGAGCCATAAGAGGAAGTACCGGGCCGCAAAGGTAAACTGGCTGGACGCAACAGCCGGGGACGCAATAAAGACGTTTCGCTAGCATTCAGCTGCAATTGACGATTGGAGGCAACGGGTGGCTCTTCACTTTGCTGCATGCTTGGTTGCTCCTGCAACTCTTCCTGTTGTTGCTGTAGATCTTCGTCTTGCTCCTGGAGCTCCTCTTGACTATGCGCATCTGCTGTAAACAAAGTCGATCGTTGATCCTGCAGCGAACTCGCAATGCTGCAGCGCTGGCAATTGGCATAACAAACAGAAGGCGATTCAGTGCAATCGCTGACCGGACTCTGCGGCGTTTCCGGCTCTGTGGGCTCCTCTAGCAACTGCAGCTCTGCATCATAGCCGCGATTGCTAATGAATGCCTTTATGCCACTATATTCATAACGTCTCGTTCCCATCCAACGATATTGCTCGCTCTCAGCTGCCACATCGCCCAAATAGCCGTAACTCAAGACACTCGCACAGAAGCGGAGAAGTGTTTGCTTGTTGCTCACGCTGCAGACGTCGAGGCCACGCTTCTGTCCAAGGAGCACATGGATCGCCGCCGTACGCACATCTGCCGTTCCGTGCATACTATAGACAATGGTATCGGTGCTGCCTGCGGGTATCACAGCGACTGGCAGACTGGGACGTGGTATATAAGCCGGACGCTGTTCATCCAAGCCCAATTCTCGCATGCGTCGAAAGACCAAACCGTTAATGACCTCTGCAACGGTTCCATCGCCTCCCACACAGCAAACGGCATCATAACAGCTCAGATCGTGGCTGAGTAGAATGTCACGGATTTGATTAGCGCGTTGAGTCGTTATGCAGGTGGCATCAACGCCAGCCAGCTGGAATATTGGACGCACCAGACGCTCATAGGTTTGAGATCCTGCTTTCCGTCCACCAAATGGATTGATGAATACCAATAGACGGTGTACCCGCTGTCCACCAGCTGGCGAGGATTGCAGACGAGTCTGCAGTTGCCGCTGCCATTGATGCACAATATAAGCATCCGCATTATAGAAAGTAATCCTTCGCAGCTGCCATCGATTGCAATCCGACTTGGATTTAGTTAAACGCTCGGCATAGTTGATGGTCAAAAATTGTGCTGTAGGCTTCGAATCGCCATGTTGTTCCCGACAAGAGGAGGGAGGCTGTAAGCTTTCGTATTTTGTGTCGCCAACACAAACGCTAATAATCTCATCCATGTGCAGGATGTGGCTATGTGGACCATAGCTGCAGCTGTTGTCAATCCCCGTCAATTGAGGATCGTAAGCTGAATCTTCGGGCAGCGGCGTTTTTTGCAGAATCACATTTTGGGGCTTTGCTGGTTGCCGCTGCATTCGCTCCCACACCAAACGCTGACCATGGAGCAGTACCCGATAGCTCTTCTTCTTCAGCTGAAAGTTATTCAAAAGCACATCCGAAGAGCAGCCAAAGGCAGAGGCTGCGGCAGCAGCTCCACCTTCACCTCCAGCTGGATCACCTCCAACTCGTACTCCAGCTCCAGCTGTCGCCGTCTTGCTGCTGCTCTGCGTCATCTTTGGGTCACTTTGTCCCTGCAAAACAATGGAATGACAGAAAACAGGTTTCCATTAGAATTACGTGAATAATTGTTAAGCTCTTGCATGTGGCTAGGTGATTGTGTCTGAAGATCTCCGTTCCATTCTCTTTTTTTCTTTTTCTGCTTTTAATGGCTCAAATTTTGTAACCAAAAATTGTTTTGAGGTGTGTGTTTTTTTTTTTGGCTATGCAGCTTTAATACCTTCAAACATATTTACATACTACACATATATATTTATATATATAAATACTTAAAGACCTTTAGACCTTTAGGCGTTTGTGAGATTAGAGAGAAGCTTAAAAAAAATTCAACAGAACCGCAAATATTTGCGTTCCTTTACGTTTTGAGACGGGTATATTGGCTGTACAATATTCGTCTTTTACAGCTTGAACGTAGATCTTCAAAGATTAACGTTTATAAAAAAATAAGCAAATTTTAATGTTCTACCCGAAATATACATCATGGCTTTAAAAAAATTTTAATGTAACCCTTCTTAAAATATCGCAGAGTAAATTCCTATTAAAATAAGTTTATTTAAGATTGTGAACGAGTATGAGGTGGTCAATATCATTCGCTTGAAATATCGTTAGCTGGAATATGTTAATGTTAATGTTAATAAATAAAAAGTATACTACATATATAATTGTTCACATATGCATATATAGCATTTTTACAAATTCTTTATTTGCAACAGTTTGCAACAAAGTCTGTGTGAAATACAAATACAAGTAAGAGTTTTCTTTACTGTTCCCCAAGGCGGTGTTCGATTTCTTATCTTTAATTCTGATAAGCAATCAATTTATTATATTTAGTATAAAAGAAATACTAAAACCTAATGTAATTCATGAAAAGAGTTGCGAAAATTGGAAACAACTTGTTGCAGAACTCGTCTGAGTTATGGATATATATACATAAGAAGTATACATATATGTATGTATGTAGGTATTATGCATGTGTTCAATGTTATTTTTTGTTGTCTCGGAATGTGATAAACAGCCCACTAAAGCAAAAAGCAAATGTAGCTAATATATGACTAACCTTTGTTTATTGTTAATTAGATACATAGACACACATACACACACACGCAAACACACATTAGTATAAGGCTGCCTTCTAAAGCACCTACAAAAACGAATGTAAACTGATCAACTAAGCAATACCCACTGTAAACATCCTAGTCTTAGCTGTATATTTAACTGCATGTACATTTGTATAATTTTACCATTTAACCGATATGCAAAATTTAATGATAGCCAATTAGACAATTTTTTGAGTGTGCTACAAAATCGAATCAAAAGCCTCAATTCTACATTCAATCAAGGCACGTTTTATGCATCGTTCAAGGTTATCAACATCAACGACACCCTAGACGACAAGAAATACTCTATTTTATAGAATCTCGGTTTCCATTTTGGAAGCTGCGTGGCAGCAACAATAAAACAACAACAATAGCAAAAATGTGGCTCAAAAACGAGTTACGCCGCTCTCACTTGCAGCACTCTGCTCTCCTCTGTTTTGCTCTCATCTCCACTCCGCTGCTCTGGTCTGCTCTACTCTGTTCGGCTTCCCTCTCACATACTTCTTACATACTGTGCTGGAACTTCCATCTCATTTTATCTACTCTACTCTCCTCCTTTGCTCTACTCTGTTACTATTACTCTCTCTTTTTCTCTGCAGTACATACACTCTCAAAACTCCCACCCCCTTTTCAGCCACACTCTCCTCTCTCTGCTTAGTTCAATCTCTCTTTATGTGCAGCTTTTTGACCTTCGCCTTGAATTGCAGCGAGTTTTTTTTGTAAACTCATTTTTTGAACCCGACTCGCTTGACCGCATATATATGTATATATGCATGCATATATAGTCTCTACTAATGGCTGACTTGAAGGTCTTTTAAGTCTAAATAGTATTGTTTATAAAAACGAGTTGTCATGCAAATTGTACTTAAGTTAGGGTTTATAAATTCTTTTCCGCATTTCCGCTTTTCAATTGGCACCTTTATGAGTAAAGGGTATAGTAATAGGCATTAAGATATTTTCTGCTTTTTATTTTTAGCTTTACTATTTATAAAAAGACTTTTAATTAGTTTTATATCTTTTCACTTTTAACGGTGTTTGCAACGCTTCGCACAGCATGCCAAAATTTAATTATTTGCTTAATGAATAAGTGAAAAGCAAAGAAAAAGATTTTAAATAAATGTAATTAAAAAAAAATTGCAAAAATAAATCAGCAACTAAACGAAACTATTTGTAAGTCATGCAAAACGAGAGTTGTGCTTAGATTAATCTAAATTTTTATTTTTGTATTTTTTAATAACGAACGACCAGTTTATAACGATTATATCTTAACTAACGAGTCTCATATAATTATATATAGTATATGCAACCTTTGTATCTAGATGTGTGTATTTTAGCACTTTAATAAAGGTGTATTCTAATAGTTGTTATTATATGCACCTGTAAACAAAAACATTGAAGTACCCTAGCACCTAGATTATCAACTTTAAATGCCAACTTAATATATACATAGGTGCATGTGACTGATTAGATAAGCGATTAAGTTTAATCAATTTAATGAAGAACTCAGGAAGGCAGAAGCGGGCCAGATAAGTTTGTCAGTTTGATCCAATTATTTAACATTTATACAACTAATGAGACTTTTCCATAAAATACGACACATACTTATTCTCTGATAAAACTGTGCTCCACATTTTTTCATATTTCCGTATTATGAGTCATGTTTTATCATAAAATTCCTCTTATCAATAAATTTAAAAACGGTTTTAAGAACAATCTAAGTACATTTTCACATGACACGTAAATACAGTAAACGCTACTTTAAGTGAACTAGTAATACAACTCAATCAATAAATACATTTTCGTGTTCGACCTCATTTGAACTCATGTATTTGACCCTTTTTATATATTTATAGAACACAAAGTACACAAATGTTTCAATAGCAGATAATTATATCCCACAAAATGCATACGGAATGGATAATTGGTGCAAGGGAGAGAAGGAAATGTGTCTTTTAGATTGGAGAGGGCGAGAAACAGCACACAACAAAATAATAACAAACACATACACACACGAACACAATACGACAATCACCGTTATCGGAACACAGCTGTGAGTGAGTACATATCTATGTATATAGATAGTTGCTGCACATGTATGTATGTATGTATATACATAGGTATATTCTCAACTTGTTTTGCCTACGCATTGTCTACTTGAATTTCAATATATAGTATGTGTTTGTACATTTGCATGTGTATTAGAATGTGTGTTCGTTAGGTTCATTTGTACTTATTCTGTTAATTTTGTCACTAAGAACGCCGGCAGTCGTTTACATTTTTAAATTACCTTATACATATGGGGAATTTGTATATTGGTACATCCAAGCAATCATTGATGCATATACATTAACTGCACTTGCCTTTCGCTATTTGCAGTTATGTCGTTGGGAAATCAAGAAAATTCGATACGCATTGCAATTTCGCACATACACACACACTCGAATGCACACAAAACACACAGTATTAACGGTAGTTAGATAAGACGTTCTCTAATAGCAATTGTTCTGTATTCCTTATAGTTCACTCCATTCACTATCACAACTAATTAACTAACTTATTAGAAATTCAGCATTAAAAAAAGTTGAGAACGTAAATCTACAAAAGCACTCAAAGAAAACTCAAGCCGTTAAAAATTGCGAGGCACGGAACGTGCTGCTCTCTCGGGAAAAGCAAACAAAGTACTAACAAGAAAAAAACGAAACAGTGTGACCCGTGCTCTTCAGACACATAATACCAAAAAAGTTTATTATAAAAATGTTGAATTCACAATAACAAACGATGAATTGTAGTCTGGCAAGCCCAACAACCGTTAAGCCAGAACAAGTTTACTCAGTTACTTAAAATCAGAATATATTTTAAATCTATCAAATATTTTAAATCACTTTTGTATTTCAAACAAATATACATATTTTCATTTTCTAATGCAATAGAACAGTATAAATTTTCGAATTTTATTTGCCGCCACAATATGAGTAAGTACCATCTGCGATTATCGAGCTGCCTGGTATTCTTAAGCTTGGTGACTATTTTGGCAGGCTCGCCCTGTGGCAAGTGTAACACATGCCCCTGTTCTGGTGAATCAAACCAGCAGACGAGGCAAGAAGCCCAACCACAATCGAAACCGTGTCCGACACAACAGCAGCAACCGTGTCCACCTCAACAACAACAATCACAACAACCAGCAAGTGGCCAGCCGCCGTGTCCGCATTATCAAGCACCGTGTCCTCTTGTAAACCAACAACAGACGTGTTCTCAATCAGTCCAACAGCAACCGCAACAGCAACAACAACAAAGAGCAGCATGTGCACAAGCACAACAACAACAGCAACAACCAAAATATCAGCCCCCACATACAGAAAAGCGATCCAGAGTTGAATGCCGCTGTGCACCCAACAGAGATCGGCGAAACGCACCTGTGCAGGCGCCACTGGCAGACACATACACTTGTCTGCGACCACGTCCCCAGCCTCAGGTAAACACTGAGCCGCAGTGCACGTGCAAGCAGAGAATGGCGCCGCCCGTGTGCGAGTGTGATCCGCCTGTGCCGCAAGCTGTACACCAAGCACCGCAACAGCGTGATCAGTGCGTTGATTTACCACCGAAACAGCCGACCCATGCATATATTAGTTGCGGAACGCCGACAAATCTGCGAAAGGAGCGCACATGTGGAGGACCTCAGGAAATGCGACCGGTTGACGAATATCCAAGAAACGAGCCGAAGCAAAAAAGCGGTGCCTGCAGCCATTGTAAATCGCAGCCAAATAAGAAGAAGAAGAAGTGCATCATACAATAAACTGGGCAGAGCACACATAGTAGGCTACCCAAAAAGAGTCGGCATATGAACAAATCAGATATATTTTGACATTCTCACAACTTACCCTCCTAGTCAGGCTAAATTATAAAATTTGGAAAATATTTCTCAATTGTATAGGCAAACGCTGGCGTGTGAAGGCATCTGAAAATCAGGTAGAACTCATTGCAGCACATTTTCGCCACTTCAGACGAAGTAAGAGTTAGAGGAGGAAAAAGCAACAAATATGTCTAGTTCAAGAACGCAGGTGTGCAACAATCCAAAAGCAATTTGCAATGCAACGCCGGCAACGGTTACACAAGGATGTTGTTGCTCGCCCAGTATAACCCGGATAGAACCCGTCATACTGCCCTGCGGCGGTCCAGGGGGACAACATTGTGCCGTACGATATGGACCATCGGGTGCGCCAGTGTATAACAGGGCACGAAACCAGAAGCCGTGTAGTCATTGTAAGGGTAAGAAGAAAAGATGCATTATCCAATAGTACGGCATAATACGAGCGCATTCGATAATTCGACAAATTATTGCTTAATTTTTGGAACTCTCAAAATTCAAGTAATCAAAGTTGGCGTTAAATGATGAGTAACAACATTTCATAGCACTACTCAAAATTTCATTCAAAATTCAATTCGGTCACAAACTTCAACTTCAAATGTAATCGGAAACCAGGAAAAAAAAAAATAACAAATCTCAAAAATTAGAAGCTGAGCCTCCCGATCGCAGAAAAATAGTTGCCCTACCTTATCAGATTCAAATAAATAATTAGAATGTCCAAGCATATGGAAACTGTAAATGGGGTTGACGTGCCTAGACCGGAATGCGCATGTTCTCCGCCGCCGCCACGGGATCCGTGTCCGCCGTGTGTGCAGCAAGAGGTTATACGAATTCCATGCACCAGCGGACCCATTTCCCAGTTGCCAGCAAATACGTATTACGGTTGCGAAACACTTCCACCCTCCAACCGTAAAAGCAAAAAATGCATTATACAATAGATCATAAATCTGAATAACAAAATCAACATATCAGGCGTCATATATGTGGAGTAGTAAAAAGAAATTTGACGGGAGCAGCTTCTAAATTTTGACGCGAGAAATAACAAAATTTTCAGTTTTTCCATTCTGAGTTTTCGAGCCATCCTGAACCAAATGTTATTGCTGATGGGCAAGTCCAAAAACGCAGAGATCCTTAAATATTATTTATTTTTTATTTGACATATCCCTCGGCAAAATTTTCAGTTTTCTAATTCGAAATCATGAAGGATATTGATTCTAATTTTGTTTCCTGAAGGCAAGACAATTTGAAACATGCAGATCTCTTAAGTTTTAAATATTTTTGTTTCATTTGACTGCCATAGTTAACAAAATTTCAAGTTTTCGATTAGAATACAATAAAACCATCTAGAACCAAATGTGATTGCGAATGGGTAAGTTAAACAAAATACAGATCGTTGTTTTAAACCTCACTTTTTGTTTTCTGTAGGCAATCGGCCAAGCTCCGGCGAACAACAGCACAGCACAGTCGTTAGGAAAACGAGATGCAGAATGACGCTTGGCTAGGGTCTTACTGACATGCGTAAACGACGCAGCCGGCACTGTTTTCTCGTTCGCTGTCCACCCATTGCCAACGAAAATATCGTCCAGTCGTCCGCACCGTCGCAAGCATAGATTCCGAGTGCTATTGTTCGCAACCTTAGCTGGTAGAAGCACGGAACCGAATCTGTTCATCATCCATTGACAACTGTTATTCAGTTGAAAAGAGCACCGCGGCATCGTTCCAGAGAAATGACATTGGTGGCCACCATCGATGGCCGTTATCAAGCGCCGGATCTCTACTCGTTGCTCTGCCGTTTCAACAAACCTGCCGCTCTTCGCATCGACAGCCAATTATAGAAAGCCATAGAAAACGGTTAACGGATCCTGTGCGACACCTCATCAATCATACTATTCCAATATTGCCGTTCAGTACATAAACGCACATTTTAACCAGCCCTCTGACCACTACTATAATTATGGTCGTAACCAACTGAATAACTCGTATTCCATGGCTAACTTTAATTTGGAGTCGTCGAAGAAATATCACATGCGTCGATTATGATTATGAACCGGGACCGCATCAAAAAAAGCCATGTTCATATCCCTATTCAATGTTCCCTAGTCCTGCCAGACCCAGTGTGGTGACCGCCAATGACTTGCCCTCAATTCAAACCGACAGAACGGCTGGGATATCCCCAATCTCCGGAATACGAACTGAAAATGAGCGGTTATCGCCATTTCATATCGAAACCGCAGATAGGGCATTTTTACAAACGATTAAAAAATACTAAACAGTTACAAGTACTAAATACCAAATAGAATAGCAGCGGCCAACTTAATAAATCGGTTTGTTATCGGCCGACATCCACATTAAGGGAATAACAAAAGCGAAGCGTGTTTGGCCCGTGAATTTCATAGATCGAAGTCTTGTGAAAAATCTAAGCAAAAAATATGGATGATGGAGACTATGATAACGATGAGTAAGTAGTTAAACTAGTGCATATAATTATTTATGAAATATTAATTTTTTGTGTATAGTGTCGGCGGCGACGATTTCGATGATGTCGATGAGGATGTGGACGAGGATATTGCTCAAGAGGAAGAAGTTGATAATATTGAGATAATTGCACCCGGCGGCGTGGGAGGTGGTGGAGTGCCCAAATCAAAACGCATCACTACTAAATATATGACAAAATATGAGCGTGCGCGTGTTTTAGGCACTCGAGCTCTACAGATTGCAATGTGCGCGCCAATTATGGTTGAATTGGATGGCGAGACAGATCCATTACAAATTGCCATGAAGGAACTTAAGCAAAAAAAAATTCCAATTATTATACGACGTTTTCTGCCAGATCACTCATACGAGGATTGGAGTATAGATGAACTTATCATGGTAGATAATTAAGAGTGGTCAGATATAACAACAGGATAGATCTTAAAAATTTTTATTATTTTTCGAAAATATAGATAAATTATCAATAAGTTGCATAAAAAAGAGTTTCATTGTATACAACTTAGCTCCACGCATATCCCTCGCCACGCTGAAAACACACGCGTTCCAGAAGGCCAACTGCATGTTGACCTGTCCGGCAGATGGCACCCACTACGGCGGGCAACAAACCGCATTCCGACAGATTTTGCTCACCAAAAACTTGTCCACAGCCGCTTTCACCCTCTTCGGCAGCCTTCGATTCTGCGGGAGTTGTCTCCAGCAGCTTCTGTGTCGCCTTGCTAAACGACAGGGTATTTGTACTGCTTGCCAGCGTGGCGCTAAAAGTATGGCGGGTCTCACACAGCAACATCGCAACGCTGGGCAGGAATGTGGGCAACAGCACTCCCTTTATATCAATGCTGTAATAATCGATTCCATCCAGTCGCACTTTCTTGGAACGCGGTACCAAGTGCTGCATGGTAGCTTTTGGAAAGGCAACAGGTGCTAAAAGTGTGGGTGGAACACCTGCCAGCCGCCCAACGCTGGTGATGGTGCTCTTGGCATTAAGCAGGTAGCTAAAGAAGCCTTGGCATTCTACACCTTCGATCAGCAGTAATGAATTGTCGCTGAAATCCTCACTCATTTCGGCTGCCTGTTGCCTCCTTGCGTGTGTAGTCTGAATGCGCCGCAGTTCTCGCTCATCCACACCCAAACTTTCCAGCCAAGCATCGTCATCGTCATCATCATCATCATTATCATTATCCCCTTTGACAACGACCTCATTATCCTTGGTCTGGCCATTGGCTACTGAGACTCCTGTTCCGCTATCGCTTGTGTTTGCTTCAGTCTCTTCTGTAAAGCTGCTATTCGAAACCCCGCCATCCCCAGCATCCTGCTGCTGTTGCTTCAGTGGCATGCTGAACACAATGCCTTCCTGCTGAAGGGAGCTGCGCATGCCGCGAGTGGACGGCGTGACCAGGGCGTGAGTTTCTGTCCGTCCGCCGGTGCCCGCTGCTCGAAAGAGCACCGTAAAGGAGTTGGCACACAAATAAAAGTACGGACACTGCCGCGCACGAAGCAGTTGAAAAAGTCCCCGAAAGCTAAAATCCCATTCTTCAGCCAGGGCCTTGCGTTCCCGCTCGCCAATTGTGATGCCATTATTCTCTTTAGCACTGCGTGGAAAGAGTGTCAGCCAGGGCAAATGTGGATGCTGCCAATAATATGTGCATTGATTGAACCTCGTTGCATCCGATATATCCAGCGTACTTTCCGTTTGATCGGAGTCAAAGCAGCGCACAAAGCTGGTCAGCCCGCTGGCCAGCTGTGAGGTTTTTAACTGCGTGGCAGGCAGTTCGCTTGGACAAAAGAAGCGCACCCGTGTCTTTAAACACCAGTCCATGGGTAGGTGTGGTGTATGCTTTTGTCTGGCGGCCAGCGCAGCATCCTCTTCCTCATCGGCTTGTGTGGCCTTTGCTTGGTGCAATAGCTTGGCAAATGACTGAGCATCAAATTTCTGCAGTGCAAATTTGGCCGGTGGTGGACGTGTGGACGACAAGCTCTCCAAATTGCTGGAGGCTGACGTTTTAATGTCGAAAACTCTTTCCTCTTGCGGTTCATCGATTTTGTGCTTCTTGGCGCCATCTGTGGATCTGTAGATGACGTTTCACGAGCAGCCAAAAACAGCTGATTAAAATGAAAGACTTACTTGGCAAATGGATTTTTGCGCTTTTGTGCTATTTTAGCTTCCAGCAGCTGACATTTATCATTCTCATTCAATTCGGGCCGCTTATTATTGTTGTTGCTGCTCACACGTGCGGCGAGTTGTTTTTTCTTTTGCTTCAGTCTTTGTAGTTTTATAAACTGAAATAAACAAATGTTTAATAAGCCGTGGAGTTCTATTTGAAATAGCTCTTAGTACATCATCGGGACGTGTCCATTTGGAGCTCAAGCTCCCCTCACTGGACATGGTTGGAATTCAAGCTAACTATTTACTCAACAACATTAACAGAAGTCCCGCGCAAAATATACTTTTGTTGTTTTGTTGCATTTTTGCAAAAATAAGTCGAATTGCTGATACTTATCGATAGCATGCTAACGATAATCAAAAATGTTATGGCCATCTCTAATTCACAAAAAAGAAACATCTGAACTGCGTATCATTGCGTTAAAATCGTCTTTAACAACTACAAATCTTAATTTCTGTCGTTTTTTGCTAAAAATATCGCTGGCTTGATATAATTGTTGATTAAATAATATTCAAACGATTAAAAACGAAAGTAATCAATAGTTTTTGCAAAATTCAAACGCGGTAACGGCACAATTTTCTAGAAAAAAATGTGCCTGCTCAAACTGTTAATTTAACAGAGAGAGAACCAGCCCTTAAAAAGACAAGCGGAAGACAACAAAAACAATTTGGATATTTATGGTACAATGGAAAGCTTACACGGAGTATGTCGTGTGTGTGCTAACAAAATAAAAGACAAGAAGCGACAGCGGCATATATTCAATTATTTGAAGGGAAAGATACTGAACAATCTAAAACTTATAACTGGAGTCGAGGTGAGTCAACTGAATTCGGCGTGGCACATTAAAAGATAAAACTTTGCTTTATCCTTTGTAGCTTTCGCCGCATGAAGGTCTGTCAAAATTTATTTGCGATCGCTGCAACTCTGAACTGGACTTGGCTATTAAGTTCAGGGAGCGATGCATTTTTTCGCAAAAATATCTCGATGAAATGCATGCGAAACTCCACAACGAATTAGTTGTTACCACAGCTGAACGTGAGCTCCACGAGGAGTTAATCGATGAAGAGCAGTTGGAATACAATACTGATGACGTGCAGTTCGAAGATGAAAACAATGATGAAATTCTGTTTGATGATGTTACTGAGCAGATAATTGAGCAGGAGGAGGAGGAGGAGGAGGAGCAACGGTATTTGCACGATGACGTTGTTGAAGAGAATGCGATAGAGGAAGAATCAAGTCGAGAAAAACGGCATTGGGTGCTAGTTTCTAACAATTCTGAAGCAGAAAGCAACATTCCATCTAAACGACTACGCAACTTTTTTATATGCGAAGAGTGTGGGGAGTACTTTAAGCAAGAGCACGAATACAACGACCATGTGGAGGGACATTTGGAACACAGGGAATCAAAACGATTCTTTCCCTGCTATAAATGTCCGGCGACCTTTAACACTAAGGTTGCGCTGAAACTCCATCGACAAGAGATGCACTCCGGCGACCGTCTTTTTAAATGCTCAATTTGCGGCGAAACTTTTCTCGAGCACAATGCCAAAAAACGCCATGAAAAGTAAATATAACCTATTGTAAATATATAGATAGCTATTACTTAACACCTTATAATTCTTTGACAGAGCTCACATCAATGAGAGACCATATCCTTGTCTGGAATGCGCGATGTTCTTCAATAGCGTGTCCGAACTTCAAGCGCATTCTGCATGTCATGAAAGGAAATTCAGGTAAGACAATTAATCTACAAAACGATTGTATGATGAACGCCTCCTTCACTTGCAGATGCGAACCTTGCAATATAGATTTCACAACACGTAAGAATCTCTTGACACACTCAACTACATACACACACAAATGTACTATGCAACAGATGCAGGAAGAGATTGACTTACTGTATGGCGATAAACAGGAACTAAGCGATGTAAATTAGTTTATAAGTTCAGTATTACAATAATAATAATTACTTTTGGAACATTAAAAAAGACATTAACAGAAGCTTTGTCTAACATAACATCAGAAAAATTAGAGCTTTGACCCATCAATTCTTGCGCCTGCGCTTGGATGGCCAATACTCATTCATTTGTTATAAATGGGTGCATAGAAAAATATTCTGTGTGTATTCCGTATATTCAACTGGTTGTCTTCACATCGCAGAGAGAAGCGCAATCTAGTTATACGTAAATACAGTTGGTGCAGGCGAAAAATCAATAAATTTAACAAACTCCTACGTAAGCAAAAGATTAATTGTCGAAAAATGCGCAATATGTTTGCCCAATCGAAAGGTATTTAATATAGTTGTAAATTATATATCTTATGAGTGTGTGAGTAGGATAAGAAAATTTTAATATTTTAGGGTTTGGTTTGCTGTTTGGCTGCTGCACTTTGTTGTTGTGCAGCGCTTCGCAAGTGCAGGGCTTTGAATCCAAGGACAACATGTTTGCTGATGTCCTATTGTCCGAGTTACTTAATCGTATGGATAATGATATGCAGGTGGGTTACTACGATGTGGAAAATGATGGCGACCTAGCTGGATCTGGTACTGCAACTGTCGGCAAGGACAATGTTGATTTGGTGCCACGCTCCGAATATGCTAAACTCTGCACCCTGGGCGACTGTCTACTACGGGCGCTTAATCCTAATCCATCGTTGCGGGATCAAGAGTTTCTGCAGCACAGCTCGCTCTGGGGACATCAGTATGTGTCAGGTGGCATGAGCGAGGTGCCCAACCGATTTAATACGATTGTGAAGACCGATGCCAGTTTGCCAGCTTATTGCAATCCACCCAATCCCTGCCCCGAGGGCTACGACATGGAACAGCAGGGCGGTAATTGCATTACCGACTTTGAGAATACGGCCATATATAGCCGCGAATTCCAGGCTGCGCAGGACTGTACTTGCGACAGCGAGCATATGTTTGATTGCGCCGATCAGGATAATGCCGCCGGAGCCGGAGCAACCAATAGCGACATTAACTCCGCTGTCGAAAAGTTCCTGCTACATCAGTTTGGCAATGAGAATGGTTTGGAGAATGCCAATGGCGTAGTGAAGAAGACTGGTCACATGCCAGCCGTTTCCATGGATTCCATGCCCAATCCCTTCCTACAAGTGGGCCCGGGCGATCGTCTCCCAATTGCCGCCAAAAAAGGAAACATGCTTTTCCATTAATCAGCTTAAAATTGAATTAAAATACAAATATTAACACTTTCTTCTGTTGGACATATTTGTAGACAATATTTGTCCATTACTATATAATATCATAGTCGTTTCTAAATGTTGTCTCACATGCATATAAGAAGCTCTGTGAAGCTTCCAAGTATTCCAAAATAAAATATGGCTTGAAGCCAATGACAAATAAAAAGTATTAAACTAAAAATCAAACTATTTCTTTCTCTTATATATTTCAAAAATATGTTCACTTTCTTTTAAGAACTACTATAGCAAGATTCATGTATATATATAGATATATATTTATATCAAATAGGTTCTCCAATCCAGCTTTACAATGAGTATTATGTGTCAGCGTTCACTGGTATTGTGGTTAAGTCGACAAACCCAATCATCACAATTTCTTAAACCTAACCTAACAAATGATATATATTATAAGATATGTATATGAAAAGTGTTGATCAATTACAAATCACGATTCGAAAACAAAACACTGGCAGTGTGATTAGCTTAGCATAATATTCGTTGTGTATCCATATATATGCATATATATATACAATCTATGACTAAAAACTCGAATTCGATGCGTGAGATTTACAAAAGTCGCGCCATTTGTTCATAAATTGCTAACTTATAACTAATCTAGATAGAATTTTTTAATAAATTTATAGATGTGGTAGTTTACAAACGTCCCGTATTATTGCCATTGACATTTTGACCCCAAGAAACTTGATGGGGATTACGGGTAGACAAGCGCACGGAGTTGACATTGTCATCCTCCTCGATGACGTGCTCGTAGCCCAGATTGATGGTTCCTCCACCATTCGAGCCATAAATTTGCTGCAAATGAAATATATAGTATATAGATAGATGTATATATCAATGGTACATCCTTGTACGCACCTCTCCGGGACCACCATTAACATTAAATACATCCTTGATGCTGATGCCTGCGTTGGAAATGC
This sequence comes from Drosophila pseudotalamancana, assembly GCA_037075185.1. NCBI lineage: Eukaryota > Metazoa > Arthropoda > Insecta > Diptera > Drosophilidae > Drosophila > Drosophila pseudotalamancana. The sequence goes on from JBAMCK010000479.1 coordinate 58,038, forward strand.
GTCCGCTTCGCTGATTGGGGACAACGCCATTATTATTGACCTATTTGAAAAGAATCGGTTTATATATGTATATAGATCTAATAAATTAATTGTTATTTCGTACTGGAACTACTGCCGATATTCCGTATTCGTTTTTGGCACCCAACGTTTGCATCGCCGACTTCCGTCTCTCGGCCATCACGGAGTTCTTTCGCACCTCCAGGGCTCGGATCGTCTCCGCCCTCATTGTGAGGCGCCGTGTCAAAATGGGCGTGGCCGGATTATTCTCCGCATCGGCGGTTAACTTGAGGAATCGCTTCTTGAAGGCCACATCCAAGGTGCCGATTTGTCGACGTGGCTGCCGGGCCTTTTCCAAATTTTGGATTGTCTTACGTCGAGCGATGCGATCGGGTCCCGAACCGGAATCGTTATCGTAATCGCCATCAATTCCTTGTAGTCGTTGCAGGTTCTTGACTATTTCAACAGCGTGCTTCGATTTATATAGAAAATTAGTGTTATTATATAATAAATGTATATTTTGCCTATACCTTGTCTATAAGCTGATCTTGGGTTAGATCTTCAGATTTCTTTTTGCAGAAATTCAACTCCGTGGAAGCCAAGATATGAGATATAGTACCGAATCGATGGAACAACATGGCCGTAAATTGTATTACCAAAATCAAAGCAAAGAAGAAGACAAAGACAAGACCAATCGGTTCCAGCTGCAGATAGTCCTTCGATATGTGTACCTGTATATGGGGAATAAGCAATCATATTAGAAGAAATTCTAACCGAATATCATTTTGTTTATTTGTTTGTTAGTAACATTTAACAATGGATTGTTTAAACGATTGTCGGATATTGTTTTGGACAGAACATAAAACCAATTGTTGTTGGTGATCGTGCTATATACCATATAAGTGTGTTATATATATGTATGTATATATGCAATATATCAGCATGTATATCAATGTCTCTATACATCCAGGTTTATACGAGTATATTAAGAGTTTATGGCACATTAGAAACTGTTGATCATGAAATTGTATTTTGTTTTTTTATTTTTATTTTGTTTATTTGGTGATTGACCAGAACCATTAGGATGGGTTTTTTGTTGTTCAATAAACGGGAAATAAACACAGGAATGCCTTAAAAAACACATAGAAGTAGGTACATACATATATAACATTAAAAACATTCATTGGGTAAGTATTCAGATATATATGTATATGTGACATATGTGGGGGAGCACATTAGAACGTATATAAAGTGTGTGTGTGAGAGAAAAAGAGAGAGAGATTACAGGGCGAGAGCGAGAACGAGAGCAGAAGAGGAAGTTAGAGGTCCCATCAATAGGAGTTTTAGAACACAAACATTTTGTGGTAGTAGAAACATAATATTCATTTTAATAGGGAATTATAAACCTCAGATGTCTCTTCAATATACGTAATGTTGGTTTTGACCCCCAATGGCCAAATAATATGCAATTTATCCTTATTCAATTGCAATAAGAAGACAATCAATACGAATAAGGCGTTGGCCATAAAAAAGGCGAAGACCGACTTATTCCGTAGCTCAATCAGATCGGAGGCTATGCGGGCCTGATCAATCAGATATGAGAGAAAAATAGAGAGAGAGAGAAAAATATGTTAGTATTGTTTTGTCAAGGACTAATTACCGCCTGGGTGGTCTCGTCATAGGTGATGTTCGTCCTCACTCCAAAGGGCCATTTGACGTGAATGTTATCCTTGTTCAACTGCAGCAGGAACACGATCAACACGAACAACGCGTTGATCATAAAGAACGCAAAGACCGACGAATCGCGCAACTCTTTTAGATCTTTAGCTATACGGGCCTAAAATAATTTGTATCGCCATTTGAGGGTGCGGGTAGTACCATAGAACTTGACCAACGTCTCCTAATTAAACATAAATGATTTATTATTTGCTTACCTGCTCCACTGGATCATTGTCAATGGGATAAAGGTACTGATCGATGAGGTCCTTCCAGAACTGTATTTCCGAACTGGACAAGAAGTCCACCTCACCCTTGCGGACATCCGGATCCTCTATCCAATAGGGATTCGTTAAGAAGTCACGTTCCTGCTTCGGTTCCGCCGAGTTATCCGAATCCGATTCATCCGATTCGTCGCCTGACTTTTCAGCTACCGACGTTAGCAAATGATGATCCTTGGAGCCACTCGATGTGGTGCGACGCCTGTTATGACGATTAGCATGATGACCATGCGGATCCACAGCGCTTTCGATAGTATCAATGCGGTTTTTGATTGTATCCAGGGATTCGGCAATGCTTGTGAGTTGTTGCTTCTCATCGGTCGTCTTGCCATGAGTACAAAAAACACAACGGAAGAGTCCAGCGAGGGAGAACTCAATGGAACCCTCCTCATCGTCATTATCTCCAATGCCACTTTGCAAGAAGCCTAACATACTCTTTTGTTTCACTCGCTTCTTGGCATCCTCTGCGGCCTTCTTTTCCGCCTCCAACTCTTTTTTTGTCTTCTTGGCAACTACCTCCCGAGTACCCCAGGAAACGACATTCAGATTGATGATAGAGTAGAGAATAAGGAGCAGGTACATAGATGGTATGGATAGCAAATAGATTAAGCCGCATGTAATACACCAAAACTCTTGCGGGTGCAAACATGCGGCTATGAAGAATGACCCCACCATTGATATCAAGAAGATCGCCGAGGGCGAACCGATACCATCCTCACCCAACTGCAGTGCTGTACCCACGATGACGGCCATCATGATCAAAGCATAGCAAGTGGACAGCACCTGGGCTACAAACAGTTGTATATTGGCTTTGCAGGTGAAACAGATGAGCATAAAGGCCAAAATGGGAACAATATTGTAATGGAACGAGGTCCAGTTGTCAATACGGAAGGCGGCGACAAAGGCACCTACCAACATAAGAAAAATCGTACCAGGGCCCAGAATGGTGCCACCCATCAACATCATTTGATAGAAAACATAGAGCAGTGAGATATTATCGTTGATCTTAATTGTCCGTTTGGCATCTCCCAGCAGATCCATAATGTTGGCTATAGTCGAGGGTACCCAGCGACGTCGCTGATTGTAGAACTCATTGAAACCCTCTGGACAATGCGTGTAGGCATCCGAGGCAGCTGAATACTCCACTCGATATCCACGCTGCAGCAATAAAGTGCACAGCCAACGGTCTTCTCCCTGATCGTATTGGACGTAATGGCGAGCTTCCGTAGGCTTCGTTGTGTACTTCTTCATCACATTGTCGTCCATCAAGGCCTTTCCACGGAACAACGAAAAGCAGCCGGGTGAACAGAGCACACAGCCAATCATGTGCTCCGTAGCCTTCTGCAGCCAATGGCCGATGGCGTATTCGAAGAGCTGATACCACACCATGGGTCCGGATCCAACAGGATGAATGCGTCCACAGGCAGCGCCCAGATTTCGGTTCTTCTTCATCAAATCGACCAGCAGGGTGACAGCGTTCGGCTTGAAATCAATATCCCCGTCAAGAGTGAGCAGATAAGTATTCTCCGCAATCGCATCCTTGCGATCCACTGAGATGGGCAGCTCCATCAGTCGATGACCAAGCAGATAGTACATGTACATGACCTGCGACCAACGCTTACGATGACGTATCCGATCCTTATCCTTCAAATGTGCAATGAACTTTGTTTTGCCCGGTAAGGTCCAGACCAATCGACCGCCATAGGGCGTCGGATATTTCTTGGGCGGACGCAGTCTAATTGTCGTCTGGTGAATCTCAGAGGCGGCTTCATCCATGGTGCCAATCAACAGCTTGACGAATCGGTTGCATTGAATATCATCATCGCTGTGATCGGAAATCTCGAAGGCATCATCGAAGAATATGTGGGCTGTGCGTAAGAAAGTAAGATGGTAAGGGAAAGCTAAATCTTTGCTAGTTTACTTACTCTCAAACTCATAATAATCCGGATCTAGGACACGCAAATACTTCTGAGCCACTCGTCGGGCGCACTGATCCTCGTCCATTCGCATAATGCTCTTCAAGAACTCAATCATTTCGTCTTTGGTTTCATGCCACATCGTGGCGCATGTGTAGATGCGGGTTATATTATCGGAAGATTTAATCGATGGTTTATTCGGTGCCGATGAACGATCCGTATGAACAGAGATAGTCTCATAGTACTCATCGCCTTTTTCCTTCTCAATCTCCGACAGATCCTGAAATTGAAAACCAACGATAAAAATATGTCGATGATTAAGTTGGAGTTCAATGTACCTCGGTTTTGACATCCGCTTGATCATCGCGTCGTCGATTAAGGGCCATAGACTGATCGATTAGCAGAGCTGAATACATGGGACTCACAAACAGTTTCTCGGTGGTCGCCAATCTCTCACACTTGGGCGTCCAAATGTGAAGCGCAATCCACGTTTGACTAAGCAGCCATAGTATCCAGGCCCAAGCCATTTGCTCGGTGACAAAGTTATTGAATCTAAAGTCCGACGGACTGGTAAAGAACAAATAATCCGGTATGGTATCGTGGAAGAAGCATGGATCATCGATGCGTATACCGCAGGCGGCAATCAGGAATGAGACGGCGATTGGCACGGTTAGACTAACGGGGAAGGCATAGCTGAAGCCCTGGATGAGAATCTTGCAGGCGAACTTGCCAAAGATATAGCACAGATAAGCGCCAAACACCTGGAGCAGCAGGACATACACAACCGTATTATGGGTGGCATCCACATCAACTGAATCTATGTTTGCCGACTCCAACGTGTCGGGTAGCACTCCACCCAATCCAGCGGGTATCTCGTAGATAACGATCTTGTGCGGTCCGAAGGCATCGCCGTATAGGGCAAAGAGGTTGCTCGGTTCATCGCCGTTGGCCCAATAGATGAGCATTGTGACACAGAAGAAGAGCAAAATCTTCCAAATCGAGAGGAACATGCAACAAAAGTAGCGAGTTGCGTGCAACTCCTCCTTGATGCGGCCCAGAGAGCGGACAATGCCCAACGGCGACTGCGCCGAAACGTAATTCTCCCACCAGCCACAGGAGATCATGATGCAGGCCACGGGTATCACCCACAACTCCCGACGATTCTCCAATAGCGGCCAGATAACTAGACCGGTCACCTGTGCCGCAATTGCCGCCAAATCAATGATGACCTTGATGAAGCGTTTACCCTCCTTAGAGGTGCGCGACAGTAATCCCAAAATACCAGGAACCACACAGAGGCAATTCGTTAGCATAGCTCCCTGAATGGCATCAATCTGGGGCAGTACGACAAACATCAGCAAGGCAGAACCCAATGCACTCATACTCTCCATCAGCCAGATGAACAAAAAGTGTCCGGTCTTGGGTACCTTGAACGTCTTGAAGAAGCATATTCGTACCGCTCGTATCAGAGCTCCGATCTCGGGCAGGGAGTAGGCAATCACCAGAGCCCAGATCCAGGCGATTCGCTCCTCCTCTGGCAAGCGTACAATGAAGTTCTTGTCGCGACCCTGTTTTAGAGATTGATATTAGAATGGGTGAATGATAGATCTGTCAAAGATTCCTATCTTACCAAATCCTTGTTACAGTATTCAATGTTGCGATCCTTTTGCACTTGCGAGGTCATAAAGAGAACCGTTCCTTTGGATATTACGCCACCGGTTAAAACGATGATAAATGTGAATACGTAGGCAAAGATTTTTAATATCTTGATGGTTAGCTCGAGACATTCCTGGTTTGCCGTCGAACCGGTTTCAATTTTAATTGGCGGATCCCGAAACACATCCCAGCCTTTTGTCACCTGTATTGTGCGTTGGCTAAAAAGAGATATTCGATGTGAGGTTCTATGTAAGTAATAGTTATCGATACATATTGTCTTAATACTAAACCCAGTCCATCTACTAGAGATACGATCTACAATCACACCGTACCAGCACTATCATTATAGCAACCTAACCCACCACGTCTAAGCTTCCGGATTGTTTCCCTAACCCGCTGAGAGTAATTGGCATTGAACTAGCCCCACAATTGCATTGAAAGTGATTGTTAAACAAGATGTGAGCAAAGGCAGTCAGCTATATAGATGTGGGAATGGCAATTAATGTTGTTTGTTTTTGAAGTCAATTTTTTGTTCCGGCTTACCGGTTGGCTAAAAATAAAAGCCCATAACAATTTTCCAGACTTCAGCGAACAATTTGTATACTTTAAGACATACTTTTAAGACTTACCTGCCGCCATAAATATCTTGTGTCAGAGGCGAACTCTCGTCGTCGGTGAAGTTGTTCTCGTCGCTATCGCCATGGTCCCCAGTGGCTGGAGGAGCCATCGGACGATGCCGCACCGCAGACATCTTCCACGGTTATTGGCCGAGCCCCAATCTTCGGCTCTGCTCAATCTTGAAGTCAAATGTGTCTGCATTGGAAGAGAGTTGGGGAAATTAATTGACTTCCATGTTGATAAGCCAAGTTTCCATGTACATGAATTTATGGCCACTCGGTTAAAGCAGGCATTCAAGGACTTGCGGCCCTTGACCAGCGAAAATCAACTCAATTCATACAACGAACCGGTTTTAAAATGTTGGTTCGGCTTAACTGATTTATGTGCACCTACAATAGCTGGCCTAATGGACAGCTTGAACGTCATTCAATCGGCTTTTTGAATTGAAAACCATTCAAAAATTTTCTTTTCTTTATTTTAATATATTTATTTTATGTATACCATCGAGTTATTCATTATGAATGAAAGGAAATAGGGTGGCACAGTAGGTGAAATATTGAAGCATCATATTTTAGCTTCTATACCACATTATATCCTTTAAGTAACTAAGTTTCACATTTTACCAGTAAACAAGCTAGAAATCAAACAACAAAAATCGAAGTTTGGTTCAAGGTTATGGGGAGTCGTTCACCCATCCAGAAATGTAAAAGATTGGAATGCAAGACAGTTGCTACTTTATAAAAACCGGATACGCCTCAGTCGTTCGGAACTACAACTTTAGACTGTTCTGATTTATGGTAATTACAAATATGTATATGCAAATACAATACATACATACATTATTTTTTAGCATGTACACATGATCTGCAACCTTTAATCCCATTGTCTCGTATGCAAACCTTGTGCTACATTTAGGCAACGGATTTCTACTGGCCATACTATACTATATGAGGAAATAGACATATCTAGAGGAAACTAGAGGGGTTAGCTATCATAGCGAAACGAAAGAGGTTTGCCGTACCTAATAAAAAGGCTAACGAATAAATATTTTCGATTTTTATTTAAGACAATATCACAGTGTAATTTTGATTAAAATTTGAATAAAGATTTCTTGAAGCACTTTTAAAAATCTGTTGAAAACAGTTGAGTAGTTCGAACCAAGGAATTCTACCTTAAAACCTCCGACTTGAGCTTTCTATATCGTAAAACGAATCGGAGGATTCATCGCCGGTAGCATCATAAAAAATAGAAGGCGGTCGACGTTTGTGTTCGACAGAATGACCTTGCACGATGCTTGTCAATTTAACCTTGGAACCCCTTGAGATCTTCAGATTGGATGGTATAATTCGGACATCCGATTTACTGAACAGGCTGTTCAGGTTCTCTGCGACATTTACGAGATCTTGTCTGCAACTATTTGTTTGTGTGCCGTTGTCCAATTTTCGCCGACCCGAAAATAATGTCGCTTCATTTGGAGGACAAGATTTTCCTCTATGGGCAGCTTGTTCAGATTTGTGTTTTATTGAACTCCCGGTCTTATGCCTAAGGTGCATCGGTGATGGTGGACTCCTGATAGGTGGTTGCAATATAAAATTGAGTAGCTCATAGTTGGTTTTATAGGTTCTCAGGTACTCAATCATCTGGTCCCTGGTCGATTGTTTGTATTTATTATCCTTAGTCTTCACACTCCTCTGCGCTTGGCGAACCTTCGGATTGGCTTCAACTGACGGCTTGGTTTTCGTTCTTGGCCGCAACGGAGACGAATTGAAAAATAATTCACGATTCTTTAGCTTCATAATGTCATGGATAGCATTCGGAACTATTAAATTGTTGTTGCTTTGTGGTAACATCGTTTTAGTTCTGTTGTGTTCTTTGTGTAGCCGCTTATATATTTATTCGGTTATTAAATTTTGAGTCTGGACACATTTAACACTATTCTATTTTTACGACTGATTCAATTTTAAGATTTCAATTCATTAGATTAACGAAAAGACTACTAAATCAACGAACAAAAGATTAAGGATGCTCCTTTTTCGTTGCATAGGCATCATTTCAATGAGGTTATGCAAAATGTTATGAACAGGCGCTAAGTTGTTGGTAGAAAGGTCAAACGGATGCTGTTGTCCGCTTAGAGTCTGCGCAGTAGATCTCACATAGACCTTATTCGGCTGACATTCACAACCCAGCCATATGATTGCAACCCCCAAACAGTAAAAGCAGTTAAAAGTCGCAGCTGCTGCCGCTGCCGCTGTCGCTGTCGCTGTCGCAGTTGCAGCCGCAGCCACCCTAAACGCAGAGGCTAAGACTAAGGGTAACGGTAAAGGTGGTTAGTTCTCGCTCATGTTAGGATGCTCTAGACTGATTCTGACGCTTATAGGGCTGTAGTTAACGTCGCTTTATAACAAGACCGTGTGGCCTAATGGATAAGGCGTCGGACTTCGAATCCGAAGATTGCAGGTTCGAGTCCTGTCACGGTCGAATCCTTATTTTTTTCATTTTTAACCAATGTTATAAATATAAAAATAAAATATACTAGTAATATTTATTTTCATCTACGCTATAATGTATTTAAACTTTGTTTTATACATAGCCCTTCTCTGCAATTCTCATAACTTGTATGCTTATTTCATCTTGCTTTTCGTCTATCTCTAATTGATTGATTTGTGTTATTTGTTGTGTTAATTATTATCTTCTTGCACTTCCTAAGTATGTCAATCAAATAATCGTGATTAAATATATTTGAGTTGTTGGTAAATAAATATTTTTAGACATGTATATACATATGTATAACATACACTACTAACTACAGCCTCATAGTCAATCATTCTCGATGATTTTCTAAATTATTACTGGTCTCTCGTATTTTTTATTCGCCTTGTCAATGTATGTGATTCATTGCCTCTCGATATTATTGTTGATGTTACTTCTAAATGTCAGAGGCTCCATAGTCTTAATTGAGTCCAAGAATATGAGTTGAAAACTTGATTGAGTCCAAAAGATTGAGCAAAGTGATTGCAAATAAAGTCGTAAAGAAGAAGAAGAAGAAGACTTTGTGTTTGATTTATTAAGAAACTAAAGTTAACAGACAATAAAAATACATTGATTACTATTATTGAAATGCAATATATTTGAACATCAGTTCACGTAGTTAAACCTAGTTGACCCCTTGTTGACCCCTTATTGACCCCTCGTTGATCCCTTGTTGCAGTCGACGAAAAGGTAAATAAGCAAACAAATACGTGACAATCATACAAAATTGTTAACAAGACAATAAAATTTCCAGTCTAAAACTCATTTGGCATTCAAGCCACATATTTTGTTAACCAAATGTACAGCTAGAAAAGTCGAGCAAAGGATTAAGAACTACACTTAGACATATACAATTTATATAGATCTGCGATAAGAAACTGGTTTTAGCTTAGAAACGGCCAAAAGAAACCAAAATGTATAACAATAACTGATTGCATAATTGATACAATTTGGCCTAAACAATGGCAGAGATAAATCAACCATTTTTTTTATATATATACTATAATCATTTTTTTGATGTGGGCGTTAACGAACAGGGTATATTAATCGACAGTAATGCTCGCTGCTGACTCATTATGCCTTTCAGCATAATAAACATAAAAACTTGTGCAATAGATTTCCACATGCAAAGTACATTGGTACATGTACATATATATATATATATATATATATATCCCCTATATATATATATATATATATATATATATGTGTGTACTATATCGTGCCCAAAATTAAAGGCCGTACAAAGCACAGCAAAAACAAAGCATGAAAAAAGTGAAAGTCTAACGAAAAAAAAATGTTATAATAAATACAATCAATGTATAAGACACAACTAGTTGCAACTGTTGCTGCTGCCTGCTGCCTGCTGCTGAGTTGTTGGCTGAAATTGATTGCCACATTTAACAACGGAAACAAAAACAAGCCAATCGAACCGACAGACCAACCTACCCAACCAACCCAACCGACCGATCGATCGAAACCGGCCACGCTAAGCTGTCCGGCAACTGTGTCCGACTTGTATCATAAGAAAGACAGAAAGACCAGTTTCTAATGGAGTACAGGAACAGCAACCGACTTTAAACAATGCCAGCAACAAATGTGGCCAGAACTGTGAGCATGACCATACGGACTAGACTTTACGAAACTATGAGGTCCAATCGAAGATCGAGTGTAGATAATGCCAGCATTATATGTGACCAGAACTCTGGAATTGGCAAGCTAAACTAGTCTTGATTCAATGTGGGTTCAATCAATTAATGTAAAAACTATAGCGGGAAGTTGAAAAATAAGTCAAGCACAGTTTAAACATTTTCCAGCATATTTTGAATATAGTTAATATATATACTATAAAAAATACTTGAAGAATAAGTAAAGCGTCGTAGTTCATGAATAGTTTGAGAAACTTTCCAGCATATTTTAAAGATAGTTGTAATTAATAAGTAAATATACTATAGAGAGTAGTTAAAAAATAAGTCAAGTTTAGCTTGTATATAGTTCAATCTATCTGAAGCTATACCATAAGCTTTAGCTACAAATTCTTTCTTCACAGCCAGTTAATACACCTCAGCTTGCACTCAAGCGCTGTCAATTAAGAATTCCTCAATATGGTTTTTTTTTTTTTCATTTTATTCATATTGCCAACTCATTGAGTCAAGTTCCAGTCACTTATTATTTACCAACAGATTTACCGTTATGCACATGCACATAAATTCAAGACCTTAACCAACTCTGACTCACAGAGCAAATATCGTACGAGTTTTAACCTGCATTTTGAAAGAATCTTAATTCATTATTTTGTTCATCATTGAGGATTTCATTTTAATTTTTTTTAACTCTATACAATAGAGATTCAGATAGTAACTGGAATGAGTCACATAGTTGGCTCACAGCTAAAAAAATTGGTTTTTACGGAATGCGTAACTTAATTCGATTTTAAGTTCAGGGTCTTTTTTTTTTAACCATTGAGAAGCCTTAAATGTATGACACAGGTAAAATTAAGGTTTATCCAGACTGTGCCAAATTTATCAGAGACTATAAAAAGAATGCATAAATTAAGTATATACATATATTATATATGTGCCACTTTTCGATTACCTCACTCACAGCATCTAACAAGAATATGCAATAAATATTTCTTCTTTAAATAAGCTCAAATTTAACAACGTGTCAGCCTTAAGCAAATAAACATTGAATATTTGCGTATATTTTGGCAGCCGTTGCCCTTAAATAAAGAGTAAAACAAACAAAAGAGAGCAATGCAAACTCTCTCTAAAAGCTGCTCAACACTCTCTTTGGCTTCGCGTGTAGGCGTCCGTTTGAAGCAAACAAACGAGACCAACACAAATAAAGAGAGGGGGTGGGAGTGGGGGAATCTCTCTTATAAACTGCTCAACAACCTCTTTTTCTTTGCGGGTAGGCGTGCGAGCCTTTCAAATTGTGCAAATAAATGAGTGGCACAATTAAACAATTGAAATTAGAAAAACTTTTATTTAATGACATTTGCTTAGTTAGAGGGGAAATTCGTTAAGCTTTTGCAATCAAGACATAGTTAACAGCTGTTTGTTAATGTCTAATGTTAATGCTAATTAAGGTTTTAAATTTATAGAACAACTTGTTTTTTAAGGTGTGCTTTTTGTGGCTCTTTTTCATAATTCTTGTTGTTGCTGTTAATTTTGGAACGGGTTTTGGCAGACAACGCAAAATGCGACCGAATCTAAATCGCAAAATAGCTCGTTTTTATATGCAGCTCAGTAAAAAGCAAAAGTGTTGCCCAGCGTCTTATACAAAACCCGTTAGCCAACAATGACAACAACAAGAAGCAGTGGAAGAAGAAGAAGAAGAAGTAGCAGTGAAAGAAAAAATAAATCTTAGCGAAACAGCATAAGAAAAACTCCATCAGCATAAATGAGAATGAGATTGTGCTTTTGCATTGTGTCAGCCACAAATAACTTTCACATATATACTAAAATTGTACCGTTTGATGACGCTGGATAAAGGCTAAGAGAAATTTTGTTGCCCTAGTGGCACACGCAGCCGTTAATCCAGTACAAATTGGAAGCGTAGATGGGAATGCTGTTACGACACTTTTCCTTAGTTTTCACTTGATTAAAATATTTATGTGTGACCTTTGCATATATTTACATTTCACTTTTTCTTGGCTTAGTTTAACACAGTTAACACTTTACATAAAAAACTATTTTGCACACTCATCCATTTATATACATATACATATATATTTTTCTTTCTCGAAACGCCTGCGTGGCTCACAAATTTTTTGTAAATACAATTTTATTTATCATTTGATTTCTTTTCAATAATTCGTTATTTCTTTTACTGTGCCGTTGATTTTGGTTTGTTGTTGTTGCCGCTGCATTTAACTTTTAGCCAACGCTACACAAACTCATAAACACACATACGAATATATATGCATATGAATGCCTGAACACGCATACGCATGCGCGCACGTACCGTTTTTTTTTTCTTTTTTTTTGTGAAGGGGAGAGACGCAGCCGTAGACGTGATTTTTGCTTTCGGCCTTTGCTTTTACTCCGCGCAAAGCTCTTTTCGAGTTCGTTGTCTTCGCCAAACTGAATTGAAGTCTTTCGATTTTGCTTGCTGGAAGTGGTCGCAACTGTGGCTCAGCTTGTTGTTTCTTTGCCTCAATTCGTTGTCGGCTGGAAGTAAACTTTTATGAGCTTTTGTTGTTGTTTTTGTTTTACTTAAACATTTTGCTTATACTTGCTTTGCTGTTATTCTCGTTGTTGTTGCTGCAATGTTTGGCATCTTAAGATGTTGTTACTCTCTTAATTTCACTTTTTATTCATAAACTCTTTCGCCAGACCATTGGAAACATATATCTTATGTCTCCCTATTCCGTGAGTGTATAAGACTTGTATGATGTTTATATATATTTTTTTGCGACAACTTTGTCGAGGTCGTCTGGTTTCTTTTTTTTTCTTGTACCCTGTACCCATTAAGGCCGTGTGTAAAAGCATGATGATGCTGCGCAAGAAAATGTAACAAGCAGCCATTTACGACCCGGAACTGTAAAGTGTGAAAGCAAACGGGTTATACAATTATTTCTCTTATAGGGTAATAAGAATCTACGTTATCATTGTGAATGCTGATCGTCTCGTTTATCAATGCATTGGGCATAGGGCATCTCCTAGTCGATCCGTTGTGGCACCAAGCGCACACATTCTGTCTCGGCTTTGCCCCAGCTTTAATATTCCAAATCGTAAGTAAATGAGCGAACGATGCATTGGGAAACCAGCTGTTTGAATCTGAGGCGCATGCGCAACGTTTAAACCGAGCTGAGACTATAAAATAAATATAAAGTATCTCTTATTCAATATAATTTTTATGGATTGTAATATTCTTACGAGTAGAGATTTTTCAATAAAACTTATAAGATAATAAATATATTTTTATTTACTTAAAGATAAATAAATAAATACAGTTGAAAAACATCATTATCTTGCGACATCTAGTGGTCAGTTTGAAAACATTGTTGAAAATGCTTATAAATGTATCTACATTATCGAAAGCAGGTCTTATTGTGCTTTATTTCGATACTTATCAATTAAAAACATTCTATTAGATTTAAGAAATTATTTTGTTCACATGTTTGGTTTGAATACCGCTATTATTTTTTAAAACTTATTTCCCTAATTTATTTATATTTTATTTAATAGAATTTCTGTAAAAAATGTATATGTTCGTATTAACAGCCAATAAAAATGTTAACAAACAGAAACATATGATGTTTATTTAGGAAAGCGAACCAGTTGATATGCAGAAAGCGATTTAGTTCCATTGTTCACTTTAGTATGTCGTTCGATCAAACATATTCCGAGCGATTTAATACAAACAGCACAACTTTTAATTTAAATTAATTAAATATTTATTTCGAATGCCAAAACCATGTGGTCGTCGAACGAGTTATTTTTCCGCAACTTTGCAGAGCTTAAAAACCTTCAATTTAACGACGAGAAGGTATCCACAGTCACATCCAGAGAGCAGGTGAGTAATCAAAATTCATGCCGAGGACAGATAACAAAACAATGATTTGTTTATTTAGATTAAAACTGAAGATTCGGTAGAGAAATGCTACGATCGCTTTGTGCAGACACAATTCGTTAATCCGCGCGCAACGCAGCTAAATCGCATACAGCATCAACAATATTTGGATTTAATGCTCGACAAATTGCCGTCCAATTACGAGTGCTTGGACAGCAGTCGTCCTTGGTGCATTTATTGGATACTGCAGTCAGCGCAAATGCTGAATTACAACTTCGACGAACAGACTCTTGACAATGTTGTGCAGTTTCTTACCAAGTGGGTTAATTTTTCGGCGGCCTGTCTCTTTTAACTAAACGCATCAATCTTTACGTTTGCAGATGCCGTGCATCAACGGGCGGCTTTGGCGGCGGACCAGGTCAATATGCGCACCTGGCACCCACCTATGCCGCCGTTAACAGCTTGTGCATCATTGGCACCCAGAGTGCATATCGCGCCATTGATCGAGACTCACTTATCAAATTTCTGTTTAGCGTGCGCGATGCAGATGGATCCTATCGCCTGCACGTGGATGGCGAGACAGATGTACGTGGCGCATATTGTGCCATTTCCTGCGCTAAGCTCACTAATGTGCCCAGCTCGGTGATAGATGAATTGTTTGCTGGAACCGCTGACTGGATTGCCAGCTGTCAGACATACGAGGGCGGATTTGGTGGAGCGCCCGACTTGGAGGCACATGGCGGGTACACATTTTGCGGCATTGCAAGTCTTGCATTGCTTAACCAAGCAGATAAATGCGATAGGAAAGCGCTGCTGCAGTGGACGTTGCGTCGTCAGATGAGCTACGAAGGTGGCTTCCAGGGACGCACCAATAAGCTGGTAGATGGATGTTACTCGTTCTGGGTAGGCGCCACAATTCCGATTACGCAAGCAACAATGCTTGGATCGGACAAGAGCATGGAAAAGACACTATTTGATGTCGAAGCACTACAGGAATACATTTTGCTGTGTTGCCAAAAGGCAAATGGAGGTCTAATCGACAAGCCCGGCAAGTAAGTGAATCACTCAACCGTAAAATATTTTCAATTTTAATTTCCCGATGTGTTTTAGACCACAAGATCTATATCACACCTGCTATACGCTTAGCGGTGTCTCTATTGCACAGCATTCGGAATCGGCAATGCATCCACAAGTGCTTGGAGACCTAACTAACGAACTTCTACCCACCCATCCACTTTTTAACATACCACCGAAATCAGTCGCTGCCGCTTTAAGCTATTTTTCAAAAAATTCCAATCAATATGAAAGTAACTAAGGAAGAAAAGATTTGGGCACCTTGAGAGGCGAATGATGTACATAAACGTTGAAACTTAGCTGACAAAAATTATTTAAAATTTATATACACTACCATCTAAATTTTCTTATTGCAAATCAATAACTAAATATTTTGAAAGTATACACTACTTATTTAATAATATTAGTGTTTCTATTGGGAGGTGCAAAACTCGTTAAATGTGAAGGCCTGTTAAGATTAAAAATTTAAATTGATGCATTTACATTGTCATTACCAATGTTAGACGTTAGAGACGTACTGTTAAATAAAAGCAGCTGTAAAGTACAGATTTCTCAGTCGAATTGTTACGTTTACATGCGAATGGTTGATCTGTTTTATTGTTTAAAATAACTTGTTGCAATTAAGTTGTAGTTCCGTATTCAATATGTTTTCCACTCATCGGCACTTAAAACGCAAGACTCCTGCAGGGGGCATAGACCGACGGGAATATATAGGGCATCTGGTGGATGAATACTACACCTCAACAAACGTTGGTAAGCATTTTCCGCGCTATAACCTCGCCAGCGATGTTAACAATATCGATAAATCTCTACCAGAGGCCGTGGAGCAGGTAACCGCAAACTTGGCGAACTTTGCCTACGATCCAATAAACTGGCCCCATTTGCATGAAGCGGAAGCTTTAGAAGTCTTTATTGCTGCGTTGGATACCCAAAACCCCAATCTGCAGCTGCACGCAGTTGCGGCCCTGTGTAACTTTTGCTTGGGTAATGTTGTTTTGCAGTAAATATCTCAGATTGCCGTAAACTTTCTTTTGCAAATTGCAGACAACAACGCCGGCAAATTTATAGTTGATAATATATCTGCAGTTAGAAGCTTGCTTCTCCACACAGAAGTCGCCGATATTGTGCTGCATAGCCTGGCATTACACTATCAACTACTAAGCGCACAAGTGGGCAGCAAGGAACAGCTCATAACGCCAGATCTACTCAAGCGCGTGCAGCATTGGCGCCAGGCGTCGAATGACGAACGCGTTGTAAAGTTTTGTGTAGTTTTTCTGGAAGATTTTGGCACTCGCACCGAGGTCACAGAGCTCAGCAATGCTTCAGCAACTACGTCGTCAGCTGTGCAGTCAGGCGAAAGCAAAACTCCAGCAAGTGCAAGTGATAAAACGCTTCACACAGCAGGATCTTGAGACGTTTTCTCAGTTTACCGGCGATTATAATCATATACACAGCAAAGATGTGCCCGTGTCGGAGCGTCGCGTTCATGGTGCTCTGCTTAATGCAGTTGTGGCTGGCATTATAGGCACACAACTGCCAGGACCCGGCACTGTGGTACTAGAACAGAATTTCAAATTCCTAAAGCCATGCCGCATTGAAACGGACACCCTAGTGACTGTGCGACTCCTGCAAGCGCGTAAAATAGCAACTGTAGAGTACGATTGTAGACAAAATGACGATGTTGTCTTTGCGGGCACTGCGAAATTGCTAACACGCAAAGAAGAGTCTACTTAGTTTGAATAAAAACATATAAAATTATTTATAGTGGATCTATTATATTTATTTCTTAGCACGTTTGCCTTCGCCTTTCTTTGGTGGCGCTTTGCCACGCAGCTTGCGCAAACGCTTCATTTCCTCCTTGAAGTCTTGATGCTCATCGCGGAACAGGCCGTAGTCTCGCAGATTCTTCATCAACAAATGCGTTTCCACATGCCTTGGATACCAATTGACAACATAGTCACGTTTTTGTATGGGCTCCTCCGCGAACATTCGAACAACCTGAAAAATAACGTATATTCATGTATGTTTCAGAAATAAATGTTTCAAGCTGTTACCTTCATAGATTTGTCGTTTGTTGTGCGCGCCACTTCGCCAAAGATGCGATTCGACAGATAATTCATACGCGCCGCATACTGTGTGCCAAGCTTAACAAGATCTTTGTATTTGAAGGACATATTCAATTCTGTTTAGGTTTCTCCTAAATAATAACTACGGCCAATGTTGGGGGTTATGTCACCCAGCCCCACTCACTAAACAAGACACAGCTGTTTAGCGATGGCAAACATAAAATATCGATATCGATAATATATACTCATATCTGTTAACCGTACATTTATTGAAGTTGACTTGTTTAGCGCATTCTCACAATTTAAATTCGTCAAATCAACTTTTATTTCTAAATGAATACTAAAAGTAACATTAATTGGAATAACAAAAATGTAGCGACAATGTAACCCCCACATTATGCATAGTAAATTACAATCATATTGCCATACAAACAAAATTGTAATTAAACAGTTTCGATGTTGCTTCTGCCTCTTCTCTTGTTCTCTGAATCCACATCACTGCCTATAAAGGATGTCTCCTCGGAACTTTGAACTGGCAGCACTTCTCTGGCAATGGTGACACCAGCGTTTATTTGACTCAACAGGGCATTTGTACCCATCAGGCACGTCGGTTCCCGTGGCGAACCACTGTGCACCGATATTTGATCGAAGTGCAACGTGCGTGAGGGTGTATGTGAACGTGAGGAAGGAGATGGATTGCCTAAGGCGCCTCGCGAATGCGGACTATTATTTCGCGAATGTGGAAAATCTTCCAAAGGAATTTCTTCTGAACTGAAAGGGAAAAAAGACAAATTAGTAAATTCTAACATGTACATAGTCAAATAACTTTATTAGACGCACCGTGGTCTTGGCATTCGTGGACTGCTCTCGCGGGAGCGATTGCCGGAACCGCGCGCCTGAGAGTTCTCCCGGGACTGCGACGAACAGTGGCTGCTTCCACTGACGCTTGGCGAACGATCCCGATCCACCGCTAAATTGCCCGGTCGCAGCGACGACGGTGAACTGGAGCCGCCATTCGGACTTCGCCGACGTGATCGGCTGACGCTCTCATTACGTATGCTGAAAGTGCATATATGTAAGATTTGTAAATCTGAAATTAATGTTAAGTTTACCCCTCGATGGAACGGTTCTGCGCCATTTGTGTGCGACTGATGCCAGCGCTGTTATTGCCACGTAGAACAGCTGCAAATCCGGGCACTCGACTCGCAGTTAAATTTGCGCCCTTTTGAGCCAGGCGCGTGTTGCCACAATGAGTTGAGGTGGCACATACCGGATACAACGGCGAATCCAGCTGGCCGGGAATTTCAATAAGCTGTGCTATCTGATACATTTTCTTTTGACGCGCTTTGCTGCGTCCCTTGGTTAGCCGCTGCTTCGCCGCCATGCAGCGAATGTGATCGTCGAACAGAAACTTGGCGGATAGCAAAGGCGTTCGATTATGGGTGACGCCTCCGCGATGCACGGTAATGTGTAGGCAACGTGAGTCATCCTTGTCACCCTGCACTTCCACATCCTGCAGGAAGCCCACAAACTTGGCCACGCCCCAGCCTAAAAGCTTGGCGTCGGGTTCTACGAGGATGAGCTGCAGTGCATCAATGACCAGGAAGCGCCGTTGCTTGGCATTGTCCTTAGACACAACTGTGCATGCAATCAGATCGCTGTTGTCTGCAAGTTGCAAATTTATTATAATAATTGGCCATCTGAAATAATTTCCAAAACTCACTCAGATCAAGCACATTCTCCACCTGCACCAAGTTGACGACGTTCGTCAGCGGAAGCAGCGATTCCTTCTCGTTTAAAAACTTTTGGCACGTACGTCGCAACAAAAAATAGACGCGTATGGCACGTCGAGCCTTCTCCACCTCGCCGCAGGGTAGGCGACGGGTAAAGCCAATGCCTGTTAAAGGCGTGCCCGTTGGTGGCAACAGAATGGTCGAGTCCATGCACAAAAACTCAACATTCAACTGTGCCTTGCGCATTTCATTGTACTCATCCTCGAATAGATCCAAAAATATATCCTCCGACTTGTAAAAGTTACGCAGCACAACCATCGATTGATTACGTGCACTGAAAAGCAATCCCTGCTGTGGGCCCGTTATACTGGGTGCATCTTCCGCCGCGGGCTTGGTGAAGGTTAGCAGAAGTTCCAAGGCTATCTCCACTGTGATTAAGCGAATGCGACAGGCTAGGAAAGAGAAGATGCAAAGACAATTACTCTATGAATAGATGGAACAATTGGTGTTGACTTACATGGGAGACTGGATTGGGTAATAATATTGAGGAGATGCTCGATTATTGCCGTCTTATAGCTAAAGGAACCCCGCATTGATTTCGAGAGAACCTGTTCGAACCATTCGTTCTTCATGCCTGCGAATAAAACCGAGCAAAGGAATATGTAAGAGATTTCTAGTGCAGCTTCTTGGCAAACATACAATATTAGTATGAGGGAATGAATAAGTTACATACCATCTGGTAAAGGGTGCCATGTTGTGTACACATTGTTAAGCGTTTTTTTTTATGTATTTGTTATTTAATTTTGTTTTTTGTTTCATACCACACACAAAAAGCAGTGAAATGAGCATTGCAAAGAGCAGAGAGAGAGGTGAGAAAGGCAAAGTTAGCCGAGAACTGGAGCAACTGAAGTGTAGCTGAATCTCTACAGACTTGGTCACAGACAAACTCACCTCGATTGTGGGACATGGCGTAAATGAGGCAGAGGGATAAGAGGGCCTGATAATCATTCTCTGTACAGTCCAGTGCCTGCAATACTGTATCCAGGAATGGATTGGCTAGCTCGCTGAAGCCCGGCATTGATGTGGACTGCTGAAGTAACTGTTTTTCCTCGTCGGTGATATTATGCAACCGGGTGGCTGCAACCTCAGCGACAGTTTCTATATGCCGGCTGGTGGGCGACGCAGTCGCCGTTGGAGTTGACTCCATGCCGCTATCCTCGCTAATAGCATCGCCGCTGTAGTTGGCCGTATGACCCACAACCGTGTCCAAAGCCTGTTCAAGACTCTCGTGAGGCTCTCCAAAGCTCGGCACCACCACCTTGCGATGCTCGACATAGGAGTTGAGTATTTCGGCAGCTCCTTCCTTAAATACGCTATGATCACCATTTAATATGACCCAGGCCAGGGCGTGCACCAGCGGCGCATGGGTAACAACCAGAAATACGAGCGACAGCAAATAAAGCGCTACAATGGAGCTAACGCGCGGATTATGCATCTCCTGTATATCAATGTCCACATTGCGGTTGAGAACAGCCGCCAAATTCTGTGTGACTACGGCCAACGAAGGCGGCGGAGGCGCTGGCGTCAACGAGAATATATACAAAGGTACAAACAGTTTGTGCAGCAAATGTTCGGTGAGTACGGCATTTAGATCCTTGATATCCAACAACAAGATGTCGCTTAAATAGTGCAAATGATCGAGATGTTCGGCAACCAAATTGGAAAGCTTCTGATTCGATTGATGGCTGTTGGACGGAAAGATACCGTTTAAATGTGAATATATGTCATAGGAATGTATATATCATTCATTCTCACTCTATATCTGTGCGTACGCAAGTATCCAGCTCCAGGATGTGCTTGCCAATAAACCAAACCAGGTTGCTAAAGTAGGGCGCCGCCGTTCTAATAAAGTTAGATTATAATTGTATTCAATGGATTCTCTGTATCTCAGGTTAGCCTGCACTCACTTGTCTCTAATAAAACGCAACATGCTCGAATTTTGCACCTTGTACACATTTAATGAAATTGTTCGCACTGCAATCCGAACCATAGACTCCGGATGATTAAAGAATTTAATAGCCTCCGTGTACAGCGGAAAGTCATTTGTGTGCTGATTATAAAAAGCAAAAAAGTTAAATAATTATAAATGTATTGTAAGCGAATATAAGAAAACCCACCTCATTGTAGAAAAAGTGTATGGTGTGAGTGTTTAGCTTAAGGCTCAGAGTTTTCAGAAAGAGTATATAATAACCCATAACATCTTCGTCAGAGAAGTCAAACTTGTGCACCATAATAGAATTCACATGATTATTACTCAGCAAATAATCTGAAAAAAATAAGTGATATAACAAAATTGGAAACATGTTCAAGAAAAGGTAAAAAAAATTCAACACTTAAGTTATTTCTAATTAGAATAAGTGATCAGTATTCGAAGCTAAGCCTAATATTTAAGCGACCACTGTAAACGGCTATTGTTATACAGGCATATCACACAACTGAGAACTGTTATACACTCTTTACGTACATAATAACAGAACAATCTTCTGCTATAACAGAGATGTGTATTTAGAATAGTACAAATATACTATGTTATTATTGTAAACAAATATCTAACATACACAGCGATGTCTCATTTCTGATGTTCTCAAATAGAATATTTAGTGTCTGGAGTAACTGGACGCAAACGTAACTGGAGCCTCCGCTTTTCTGTCGCATAATGTGCAGGAAGTACGAGAGCATGTTCTTCTCCAAGAAGAAGCTGTAAAAAAGGAAATAGATTATAATGATCATATTAACAAATCAGCTGCACTGCTTACTCAAACACAAGGGAGTCATGTTGATCGCCCCAAATTAGAATCTCGGCAATGCAACGCAATGATTCAACAAGCAAACCTCGATTGCTTTCTGATACCGTAGTATTTTTTTCTAAAATGCTGTACAGGTACTTAAGATGGTCCAATGACAAACGATTTTTGGGGCGTCCACCCCACGGGCCGCCAAACCAGCTTCGACTGCGAAACATTATTCGAGTATTAATAAATACTCCGCCTCAATTGCAACTCGGTACACTCCAGGCTAATTATAGATTTGCATTGGACTATTATGATTATTTACAGATTCATAACAACACAATAAACTTTCCAATTAGCTCATTGGCACTTAGGAGAGCTGATAATTGTATCACTGGAACTTCACTAGATTATACAAGTTACTCTAACCGCATGTCAAATAAACGTAACTAATTTTGTAAATATTTTTGTGAAAAAAAATGAAAAATTTCAATTTTCAATAAACGATTCTGCTTCTTGCGTTTTCAGAACGACGACAGCAGGTGTCAAAGTCAGCTGTTGCTTGAAAGCGTGGTCACACTGTTGGAGGTCACAATTCAAGTGTACACACTGGTCCGCCGCAATCAGCTGTAAAGGAACAAAATGCACACGCCTTAAAACATGGTTAATCCAACTTTATTCTCAGAATTAAAGAAACATGACAGCATTGCAAACTAACTATTGTTTCTGATTAAAATTAATGGAATATGAACCAGAATTAGGATCCTGGTTCATTTGGAAATTAGCGGTGGACAAGCCGAAAGGCTTTAAAATCATATCACCCAAGCCCTTTAAACTGGACATCATTTCCGTTTTCAGTTTCTCATTTCGCTCATTGATGAAGGCGGGCAGACGTACAATAGCCTCTCGTGCATCGCGCTGACCTGGATCAATTTCATAAACGCGCTTGTAATCCGTTAGTGCTTCATCTGGTCTTTCATCCAGCTCGTAAAGCTTGGCTCGCCTGTAAAGACTTCGATATTGTCATCGACTTTAGTCAGTTGTATTCAATAGACTCACCTTAACAATGCTCGAACATATTCCGGATGGAGTTCTATGGCTTTGGTGCAGTCTTGAACGGCAGCTTTATTGGCTTCCAGCTTCATTTTGGCTGCGGCGCGATTACCAAAGAGCACGGCACGCTCTTTACTATTTACGGAGGGACAAAAGTTTAACGCTTCTGTGTAGACCTCAACGGCCCGCACGGCCTCATCATTTTTGAATAATTCATTGCCTTCGAGTTTTAGTTTGTCCGCCTTTTCTTTGTTTGCTGCCAGCTCTTCGGGACTCAGACCTTTCTCTTGTAGTTGCAGCTCTTCCAAGGTAAGTTCTCCATCTGGTGTTATCCCTTCGCCTTTATCACCCACTCTGTCATCATCGTCATCCTTGCTGCTGTCCTCTTTACCACCCACAGCGCCCGCTTCTTCATCCTCTAGTCGCAGTTTACTGTTCTTTTCTATAATGTCATCAATGAGTTTCTCGTGTTCTGGTGGTGCAGATTCGCTAAGCGCATCGTGGAATTCTTCATCGCTATTAGACTTTTCTGCCATGTTGTCGTCTAGTTTTTAATTCCAATTTGTACTCGAAATTTCGTTTGCAATGATTTGTATTATTGTGCGTTTTCTGTTTTTATTTACAGTCACTCAGTGTGGGCACACTGACTAACTTCGCAGTTGTTGCATTATTTATTCTCAAATAATACAGCAACACTTAATTAGGGATGAGCGATATATAAAACGAAAACGTGAACAACATTTAAGATTTGAATATATTAATATTGATTGTTTTCCAATTATAAAAACAAAATAATAGGCTTAGATTTAAGTTTTTTAGCTTATTATTTATCGCTAAATAATATATGCTATACTATAATTAAATTAAAATTTTTATAAATTTTGACCAAATTGAGTGCGGTCACACTAGACCATTTGTAAGCTTAAGAATGGTTGGTGTCGGCAATTTGGATGCTCCGCTTGTTGTGGACATTGACGCATATACTCTGGCTGAATATGTGCCTGCAAAGCCATTCGAAAGTAATCTCGAAATTGTTTTCAGCGATGCAAAGCAGGTTTGTGCTTACCAATTGTGTTAAAATTGCGACTAACGAATACATATGTATGACAGGGCTTAATCGCGTCAGAATTTGAACCATGTGGCCAGCTTAATTGTGGAAATGCCTTGAAATTTCCATTCGCACGTGCGGATTGCGCGCCAACAGCAGTGACCATTAAAGATGCCGAAGTGCTCGTGACTGCCGATGTTGCTACTGAAACGAAACGTATTGTAGAGCTGACGCTAGACACCGCAGCACTGGGCGACCTCTACTATGAGCCCGGTGATACAATAGCGGTACTGCCCTGCAATGAGCCGCAGATTGTTTCGCAACTGCTGCAACGCTTGGACTTAACAGAGCAGGCGGACACCGCTTGCCATGTTAGCCTCGCCTTGAACTGCGCCAAGAAGAGCGCTAAGGTGCCCGCCCACATACCAACGACGACAACTCCACGCGAGATCCTCACACATTGTGTTTCTTTGCGGGCTGTGCCTCAGAAACAGTTCCTCAGCGCTTTGGCCCGCTGCTCCAGCGAGTCGAAGGAGCGCGCTTTTTTCGCGAGTCTTTCGTCCAAGCAGGGCATGGCTCAATATCAGATACTGATTTTGGAGCGTGCCTTATGCTTGCTGGATCTTCTAGAGCTGTGCCCCAGCTGTCAGCCAACATTGGCCCTGCTTGTGGAGCATCTGCCACGCCTGCTGCCCCGCCCGTATTCTATAGCCAACAGTCCATTGGAGTGCACGCAGCAGCTGCGTATAATTTACTCTATTCGCGCGCCTCAGGCGGGCGTCACGACCAGCATGCTGGAGGCCAAGGTGGATCAGCATAAGAAGAAACAAACACCAATCCAACTATATGTGTATCCGCGCATGACGAATGCATTCCGTTATACGGATCAGGAACTAGCTGGCAACCAAATTCTTATAGCTGTAGGCACTGGCTTGGCGCCTTTCCTAGGTTTTCTGACGCACAGGGAGCTGAAAAAGGAGCTGGCTACTGGAGAAACGTGGCTGTATGTGGGCGCCAAGACGCCGCAGGCCATGCTTAAGCAAGAAAAGCTGCAAATGTGGCAGAAAAACTCAAACCTACAGCGTTTGCGGCTTTGCTATTCACGCAACTCCGCGCCGGAGGAACCGAAATATGTGCAACAATTGCTCGAAGAGGATGCGGAGCAGCTTGTCGAGTTCCTGCAGCAGCCATCAACCGTTTTATATGTGTGTGCCGATGGTGCTAAGATATCCAAATCTATTGATGAATGTCTGCGTCGCTGCCTCCAGTTGGTTTTAAACCTGGATGATGAACAGGCCACAGATCGACTTAAGGAGCTGCGTGTGCAGGGCAAATACCGTGAAGACATCTGGCTGTAGTAAAAGAAAGCTCCCTTCCAAAAAATTGTTGCCTTATTTTTAAAAATATTACTTTGCTCAGTAAAATTTTACATTTGCAAGAAAAATTGTTTATCGATGCCATCTGTAAGCGAAGTTTTTTGTCTTAATGGGAAACTATTTTTTAGAAATGGGTATTTTATAAAGGGACAAATTATTTTAGCCAGATGACTAACAGGCATCTTGATCAAAATTTTAAATTTACAAAACCCGTATTTATTTTTCTTATTAGCCATAAAAATGCACTTACACAATAAAATTCGCCGGAAAAAATGCTCTTGGCTAATGAGAATCAATTAAAGAAGAAAGTGCTTTGGTCGAATAAGTAAATAACGATATATTTAACAACACAAAATAAAAAATTACAGTGCAAACTAAAATAATACATACAATTTGTGCGTATAAAATTGTAAATAACCGTACGCTGAATTTTCATAGCGGGTGTCTGTGTGTAAATTAAACTAAATATATATGCATATATATATCATATCAGCTCAGAATTGTTATTATTAGGGGGTATAATAAATTGCAAGAAGTATATTTTTTAAATTATGAATATAAATGTACGACTTAGGTAAGCAATTGCAGTTTAAAAGAAATGCATTAAACAAAAACTTATTGCATGGAATTCTTGTGCAAAGGCGAACTTAACTCAAAAATACGAATAAAAATCCTTTGATAAAACACACAAGTTTTTTGTTTTTGTTTTTGTTTTTCTTTTTGTATAGTAATTAATATAATTATGTATATCAATCGGCGTATGTAATATGCATAATATAATGTATTTTAACTACATTTAAATTGAAATAGCGCCAATTGTTTGTATGTATATTATGTATATGTATATAATATATCTTTGCATGTTTTTTTCTTTCTTTTATAAGTTACGAATACAACGGATTAAGGATTCTATCAAAATGTTCTTGGATGACATGCAGTTTACTCATAGTTCGTTTATCTTATACATTTTGTTTTTAGTTTTTTACAATTGCAATAAAAATTGCGTATAAAAAATTTATGCTACCATTTAAAGACTTAAGTTTCGTTTCACTTAATTGTTGTTTAGTTTGCTTTTTATCTTCGTTAATTATTATTTTTTTTTAGTCATTATGTTTTAAATGCGCTTGCGATTATGTATGTTCGGGTATGTCTGCGTTAACTGCCAACTGGCTCAGAATACTTGTCTATATATATATTTTAGTGTATCCAAAATACTTTCCATTCGTTGCCCTTTTGCCTAATAATACGCGATCTAATCAAAAATTAATAATTCATTAAGCTCTAAACTATGCAAAAATGCATTACGTACTTTCTTACTGAATGCAGTTTTTGTTCTTCCCTTTCGTTTTTATGTTTTTGTATGCTATTTAATAGTTAAAATTGTGCACACCCTGTGATTGCGAAATAACTGTTAAAAATATTCAAATTTATTGATTCCAATTAAGCACTTAAAGAAAGTATTGTCAAAATGCAAATATTTCTACTAGTCACGTTTATCAATACAATCACAGGGTGCACTTTGCATTGAATTAAAATTGAAATTCATGTTATCTTTGAATTAAATATGTAACTATATCCATTCTGCATTACTAAAATCGCATTTGGAAAACTGTGGCGGCTCTTTTCATTGTTTTTTTTTTTTTTTTAAGGTGGAAACGAGTAAAATATAACCGCTCTCTAATAAAAAGCTAATGCATAAAAAATTTTGTATACTATTATAATATGTATATATAACAAGTAAAGAAAGCTAAGCATCGGCGCACCGAAGAAATTTATACTCTTTCCAATCATAGAATAATTTTATATGTAAAATTGATTTCCAATTGGATTGCTAGCTAAATTTTGGAAAGAGCATTCAAATATTTCAACTAAATCGAAAAGGCCAAAACGTAAACTCGTTGATTATTTCGGCTAAGGTAAACGTACAATCATGTGGAATTAAACCTTTTTCCTTTCACTTATCCTCCCTTTTTATCTGTTTTTCTCTCTCTCTCTCCCTCTCTCTCTCTCTCTCTCTCATACGCTATCGCTTTCTTTCTTTCATTGTATTTGGCATCTGCGCGAAAAAATTTGCATGGGAACTAGTTTAGTTATATGTGCCTTTCATCTACATGTATCGGTATACAATACGTATATATATATATCCTATATGCTCTATAGAGAATTATCATCTTTTTTGACACACAAATTACCGTTAGATAACAGCACAGCGCATTTGTTTAGTTCAATTTAATGTAATTCAATTGTGCGCTACTTTTATGGCAATTAGTTATTTGTTTTATTTCTATTATCCGGAATTTTATGATTTCGACTGTTAAGGATAAGTTTCGGTTTGTCTAGTTTTACTTTTTCTTTTTAAATGTTTGTACTAATTTAAATGGAATACATAACCATGTCAATATTTGAATAAGTGTTTGGAAATTTCTTCTTCTTTTTCTTGCTCTCTAATACATGATTTTTGTAGATAATGCTGTTGGATTTGTTAGAATTGTTGGGTTAGGGTATTTTGTTGTTGTTGGTTTAGTTTTCGTTGTTGTTGATGTGTCACTCTCACTGCATTTATAGCTAGTCCTAATGGCACTTGTTACACTCATTTCCACTTGTTCCACATTTTTTAACGAATTTTCATGTGTTTTTCTTTTCGTTTTTGTTTTTGGTAATTTACAACAAATATTGCATATTTCATTTGTTTATGTTTTTTTTTTTAGTTTTAATTTTGTTTCACTTAAAGACTACGACGAATTTTATGTAGAATTGCATAATGCAGCTTTGATAAAATCGCTTAAATCACAATTATGTATATGTATATACTATTTAAACATTTATCGAACTAACTTTTACTTAACAATTAAAATATTTCAATATTTCTTTTGTTTATATATCAGTTGAATGTGAAATATAATTAAACTATTGTATGTTATCGTTATCGTAATTTTAGTCGTAATCGTATTGCATATACCCGCTTGGGTATACACAAGGGGCACACTCAGCCAGTCATATATTCTTACACAATTATATATATATAAATATACATATATATATGTATATATCGTATGTCTCGGGCAAAATAAAATCTAGTAAGCAAAACAGTTGAACAACTGTTAATCGTCTAATCTACAACAAAACCAAAGCTCGTAGCTGCTTTTCCATCAGTTGCTGCTGCTGTGCCAGTTGTGACGTCACTGCTTTGCACCTTCTGTTTTTTGCTCGGCTCCTTTCTTTGTCCCATGGATTTGTGCTGCAATTAGAGATGTGTTTTAGTAATTTAGTTTCTCGATTACTAAAATATGCCTGTGACTCAGAAATATTTTAAATAGTAAATTGTTTTTTTTTTTTTTTTTTTATTTGATTAGTGTTATATGATGACTCATTTTATTTATTTAGTGTTGGCATACATAATATTTTCCTTCACTTTCTTAGATGGCAATTGGGCAATTCTATTCTATTAAAGATATTAAAGACGGAGATTAAACAAATCTATTCATAAGTTATCATGTCGCATCGATCAGATACCCTGTACGCACTTCCACTGCATGGATTGTGGTATTATTCTTAAGTTGTTTTTTGTTAAATCACCATATTTTTATCCCTATAATCTAGTTCATAGCTTAAAGAAGCAAAGTTATTCAAACTAACGGGATGTATGATGCCCAGGGTATAAATAGAAGATTTACCTAAAGACCTACAAATAGACTCACGGTAACGTTATATTTGCCTTTGTTAGTCAATAAATATTTTTATATATATATTATCCATTGTATATAATTCTTGAGAAGCGTTTCATATGCACGCATTTCCGTGCCACGCTGTAGTAATGCAATAAATAAATAAATTTGTGACTTATCTAAACACTAGTAGTTAAGAATATCGTAAATACCTTCGTAATTCAATGCAAAAAGCGTACGTGATATTTAAATGCAGCTGGCGTTTTTATGTGGAATCCCAACCAAAACTAATTAAAGTTACCTTTAAAAAAAATAAATATAAGCTAAAATATTTATAGACTCCCACAAATGAAATGCTGGGAATTTTCACTAGCTATTTGTGTATTAGCTGAAAGTTCTTCTGAACTAATCAAAGGGTAAATATTTGCAATGATGTCTGCACAAACATGAACGAACCATCGAATGGATTAAAAAAATTAAAATGTGCTACAGCTTAACATAGTGGAATGTTTGTATGTATGTATGTTTGTGGGTGTACAAGTGTGTACACTTGAACTTTATTTCAATTAACCTTTTTGATCTTTATTAATTGCGAAAAACGTTGCATAATTTACAAACAAGAGACATGTGTACGACAAATATTTTTAAATAAGGAAAACAAAAATTGAACATGCTAAATAATCATTGCGCTTGTCTTATCAATATATTTCGTTGTTTTTGTTTTTGTTTTTTTTTTACTGTTTATCAATACGATTACGATATCGACAGCTGATTAAAATAGGAGCTGGAAATAAATATGGCGAACAGCAATGAAGCCTAAAAATTAACAGAAACTTGGTTACACTCTCATTGGTTGCTGACAATTCCAGTTGTGTCGCATCGTTTACAGCCGTTCATTAAAATGAATTACTGAACTTATTCAGCAATCGGTGAACAAAACACTTTGATAAGTTAATTAATCGGAATGTTTTTTTAAATTTAATTTTATTGAATAGTTCACCTGTTCATTCTTGACTTGCTGAACCAATGGAACCCAAACTGCAACGCGAATTTATTTGCATTTGTTGTGCTTATCGGCTCAATATTTTTCATTATTACAACAAATTCTTCCCTTTTTATTATTATTATTATTGTTTGTATTTTTGTTTTCTTGTGGCCCGCTAAGCGCAACAGGTTTGTTTTATTAGCGTGTGTTTGGCATCGCATACAAAATACAAAAAACGTTACCTTGTTATTGTTATTTTATTTATTGTATTTGTTGTTTAAGCGCGGAAAGCGCGTCACTAGCGTATACAGCCAATTATCAGCGCAATAATTGTTTATATGTATGTAAATATACGTATGCATCTACATATGTATGTATGTATGCTTATATACATTTATCGGCATGTGAAGCGCCCGCGCTAAAGTCACGCTTAAATTTCAATGAAAGTCCCAGCGACATTTTGTGTCCGTGCAACTCGATTTCCATTGTGTTTTTGTTATATTTATAGTTTGTCCCGATAAGCGAAATGATGCGAGTTTTCACAGCATTTATTTTCCGCACTGTTTTCAATTGACAAAAACATTACGGAAATAACCTGAATGTTGAGCATTCAATTTTAAACATTCTCATTCTTTGTAAACGACTTACATTTAAGAAGTATCGGTACCCTATGTATACATTCCACTAGCAAATTGTTGATCCAGTTACCATCCATATAAAAAAAACCGTTGAAAAGTGTTCTCTTTCTAGCTTTTAATGTATGTACGCATGTCTGTACACATGCCTACAGTAAAGAAGTATCGGTACCGTTTGTTTACATTTCACTAGCAAGTCTAGTTCATCCAGTTGGCTTCCACATAAAAATGAACGTTGGAAAGCATTTTCAACTAATATCATCAACATAACACGTCACGCTTTTATATATATTTTTTTGAACCCGTATATACCCTATTTGGGCACCTCAAATATAGAGCATAAACACAGTTAAGTCGGCAATTATCTATAGTTTTTTATGCAAATGAGAACAGAAGAGAGCAACAGCTGATTTATGCCTTTTAAAACAGACGTTTTATGCTCCACTTTTGAAAGCGTTGGCAAAAATAAAATTGCAAGCATCGTAAGCTAAACAATCTTGTTTTTTTTTTTGTTTTTGTTGTAGCAGTGTCATGTGGAGTGCATGTGGAACTAGTTGTATAAGTCGCGCACACAATAAAACAATGCTCTTGATGAAACTTTGAAACTTCGAGACCCAAAATCTCATACGTAATGTAACTCACAAAATGTAGCAACAAATTATAATTATTATATTGCTGGGTATTATCGTAATGCATACATATGTACATACATACATATATATGTATGCAAAAATGTCAAATACGGTTGCGGGTGGAATAGAGGTCGGGTAGGTTGCCATGTTTGTTATGAAAAACGAGCTCACAACACGAAGTTCCCCTCCCTAACAACAAAATTCACTGCGAGTGAATCATCCAGCAATTCCGCGTATCAGCACCGACAACAACAACAAGAACAGCTACTGACCAAGGAATGAGAGTCATATGGTTCAATAAACGAAACAAAGTCAAAACAGAAACTGAAAAAAATCAAACGTATAACGTAAAACCTTTTACGCGCAAGGTGAAATTATAAGACTTAACAAAGGGAGGAGGTGGGGAAAGGGCGTCACGACATACGAAAATGAAACGCACAATGGAATTGGGTTTAGTCATTTCTAAGTTGTTTTTTTTTTGGGCGTTTGCTTAGTAAATATACAAAAACTGCTACTAAAACTACATGCGAAACACAAAAGCACATACACAGTGTTAAACATATTTACATATCTCTGTGTGTGTGCGTGTGTTCATGCATACATATGTATGAATGGCTGACGTTCAATGTCGCTGGCAGAAAGAGTCAAAAGTATTAAGCGATAGGTATGAATTTGCACACAGACTTGTACTTACATACATATATAATTGCATATACATATGTATACATGCTTGTATAGGGCCTTTCACAAGGCTTTACGCATAGACTGGAAATTGTACTTTGGCCCCAAGCACTGCCACTCCCATCACCATCAGCAGCCGGCAAAAAGGCAGCATGAAACTGCAGCAGACGCGCAGCCAGTAAACTGGAAATGTACACAGGCAAACACACATATGCATATGTACACTGAGTTGTGTACATGTGTATGGCACATGTAATTTAAAAGCCCATATTGATTTCCTGAATTAAATATTTGCCAACGATTATTCATTGCGCTGCTGCCGTCAACTTCTCTGCTACCGGTGTAGGTGCTACTGTTGTTATATTTATTATTATCACTAAGATATTTGGCTTACAAAAGCTTCAAATTCATAAAAAAACAACACTGCTAATTTTTTTGCAATCGCACATATACACATACACACGAACACATTCAGTTAAAGAGAGTACATGGGAGTAGCAAAGCAAAACGGAAAGCAAAAGTATCTGCCGCTAATATAAACAAACAGCCGAAGATCCGGTAGAAAAGTGCACGCACAAATATATGTATATATGTATATGCGTGTATGTGGGATGAAAGGGCAAGCGAGTGAGAGTAAGAGAGAGCGAGTGAGCTAGAGCAACAGTCAGTAACAGGGAGAGCGTAAAAATAGCTCAGCGGGACGTTCAATCCAGGCAGCGGTCGCGGCCGACACTGCACAAGCAATTAAATTCAATAAGTGGATGGCGGTGAGTGATGAAAAAATGCAGCCAGACGAACGGAAAGAAGTAAAGAAAGAAAGACAATAGCAGAGACATTACAACGACGACTACTGCATCAATTAGCTAGCTGCACAGCAACACTGGTATTGAGCACGCCTTCGGGTAAGACAAAGATCGCATTCAATTTTTTGCGCTTATCAAAATCAAGTTAAAATGCCAACCAAAATGTTCTAGGAATTTGATAAAAAGCAACGGGGATTTTAAGATAGCTTAGGTATGAGTGAATGTATGTGTGAACTGCGCGTTTGCCTAAGTGCTGTTTGATAAGGCAAAAAAAAAAAACAGAAAAGAAAGAAATAAAAAGAAAAAGCGGAGCATTTGTGTAGGTGCTGCCGTCTGCATATGTGCGCAGTGTGTGAATTGGAAGTTGTATTTTTTTATGATTATGTATGAGCTTTTTTTTTGAATCTTTTTTCTTTTTTGGCAGACAATGCGTTATTTCAAGTCTTTTCTTTGCTGCCCAACAGGAAATGCGAACGAGCTTATTTAATGGCGTGGCTAGCTGCTGCCGCACATACGTAATTGTTGTTGTTGTTGTTGCTACTGCACATTTGAGTATCTGTATGTGTGCAAGTGTTTGTTTATGTGCTACTTTTCAATGGACCTTGCTATTTCAGCAAGGCGTATTTAAAGATAGCTTGAAGAACAACTCAAGTCGCATCGCTCGAAACTTATCGATAAACCTAACAATGATTAATCTATATATTTAATAAGTACTTGCATTTATTACTGAACATTCCATATGGAAGAGTGTTATAACGCATTGCCCGGGTATTTCGTTAACTCAAATATAATTGAGTAAGCATAATTATGTACATAAACAAAGTACTGGCATACTTTAACTTGATGATTCAAATGCAAATCCAAGTGTTATGAACAAAAAAAAAAAAAGAAATAAACGCAACCCATGTGTTTTGTCATATGTGTAACACACACACACACACACATACTTGAACGAGACCTTGATCGCGTTTAATCTGTTTCACAGGTATCAACTGATTAGGGCAGCTCATTAAATTTTTCAGACAACCTATTGCCAACTCCCAAACCCTTTCACTTTAAAACATTTTTTGTTAACTGATGCAAAAGATTGGTTGGGTCCATTGAATTGGAAACCAGTTTTGTGGTTTTGCGATGGCCCAATAGATAGTTAGACAATATACTCTATGCGAACGATATCATCGATGGATACCACAAACGATCTTCAAATTAACAGTTTTAATGAGACATCATGTAATGAATTTTAAGTTATTTTCGAAAAAACTCTTTCAATACCTAAAAGTTCGGCGGAAAATAACGTAAATTATATAAGAGTGGGTGCACCTAAGCAATAACAAGAACAAGATTATAAAGGAGACCAGCTCTACTTAAGAAATACATTTGAAAACGTATCAGATAAAAAGTGATCTTTCACACGTATTTTTCGAGAACTATAAAAAATTGTATACTGCATTTTAACGCATTATTTTTTTGAATGTTTTTAAATCTAAATGTGAATATATATCTATTGACAATGTGAAAAATTGTGCACATAAACTATTTTTATTGGATATTCATTAGTTCTGTCCTATCGTATAGAATATGTTCAACTCAAAGAGAGTATGAACTACTTATTTAATAAGCAATGATCGAAAGTCTCAGCTTTGCTATTCAAACGTTCAAAAACTCGTTCATATTAATAAAGGTTCCTAAGAGAAACTAAACTAGTAAATAAAACAAATGCATGAAAATAAACTGAGTCATCAAATTGAACTGAAAATTCCCAACGTTAATCTATACGTTAACATATATCATATTTAAACTTTTCGTATTAAATTTAATATTATTTTGCTAATTTTTCGGGACTCACCATTTGACGTTGTTATCGGCCAGCGATGTGCAAGTGTGCGACATACATATTAAGATATATACATATGTTTATGATTTGTTACGATTATGGTTGTTGTTGTTTTAGTTGTTGTGACTATATGAAAGACTAATCAGCATTTTGTTCCAGTTCTTTTTTCTTTGTCGAAATTTGTATACACATTAGAAGAACGTCTACCAAATGGAGTGAATGATAAGAAGGGGGATTACGGAGGCTTAGTACAGGGTGTTTGCTGTTTGGTCACATCACGACGCATAGAGCAACAATTGGCCAGCTCGATGATGTTGTTGACATTTTAACTATACATTCCGTCTGAGCACTTTCTTGGCAGCCTTAATATTGGGAACCAGAGCCTTCACCTCGCTGCAATCATCGAGGAACGGATGCTTCAGAAGCTCATCTGCTGTGGCTCGGCGATCGACATCAACTTGAAGGCAACGATCGAGGAAGTCCTGCAAACTGGGACTCAGCTTATCCCAGCTCTTGATATCTGGCCGTCCATTGGCGGCAATTAAATAGAGAGCTCGAAGCGGCGTCTCATATAGATATGGTGGCTGTCCATCAATCATTTCAATGGCCATAATCCCAATTGACCAGATGTCCACTTTCTTGCCATATTTTTTGCGTGTCACCACTTCGGGTGCCATCCAATAGGGTGTTCCGACCATTGTTTGACGCTTCTCATCGCCCTCGATATTGGCACAGAAGCCAAAATCTGTAACCTTCACACAACCATCCATGCCAAGCAACACATTATCTGATTTGATATCCCGATGTATAATCCCTTTGGCATGCAGGAAGCTGATTGCATAAAGGACCTCCCGACAAACGCAGGCAATTTGCCGCTCCTTCATAACCGTTTCGGTGACAACATCAGTAAGTGGACCACCATCCATGTATTCCATGACAACCCAGAGCTGATCCTCGGGTTCGAGTAGATATGCATCGAGGAAATTGACCAGATTCTTATGATTAAAATCTTTAAGCACACGTATTTCGGTTAATATGAGATCCTTAGAGGACTGATTTTTCATTTCAATTGTTTTGATTGCCACCTGGGATTCCGTTTGCTTATCGCCTGCAATAAAAACAATGCCCGATGCACCTTTGCCCACCTCCTGGCTTGTTTTGTACCGTTCCCGTGGATCTTCTGGATTGCAAATGGCTCGGAGCTCATCATAGATCTCGGAATCGGTTTTTTGTGTTCTCTTCTCCTTGGAACGACGCAGAATCGTCTCCTCCGGCACATCGCCATCGTTGATGACCTCCTGGTTGGCACTGCCCGGCTCAACGTGCTTTAAAATAATCGTATCTGTGTTGATCTTCTGAAGCTCTCCATCCAAGCTGCGAAGATCGCGTGACAATTTGTTTTGTATAACGCTCGAGGGTTTTGGTTTGATTAGTGGCTTGGGCGGCAATTGATGTGGCGATTTCTTGGGCGGCACAGGCGGCGGCTCTAGCCCACTGTGTGGCTTAACGGGTCTCAGTGTTTCCCTACCCAAATTCGACTCCAGCTCCTTGATCACCTCATTGAGTGCATCGAGGGGTATGAACGACTGTTGACTGGTATCATTTAGACTGCTGCTGTTGCTATGCGCTGTGCTACTGCCGCAGCCACTGCTGCTGCTCTCTGTTGTTGTGGAGCTGTTGCTGCCATCGTCATCGGACTTATCAATATCCTGCGATTTGTGTTTATTTTTGTAGTTGACATAATTATCAATCTCTTTGGACTCCTCGTGTATGACATCCTCTGTGATGAACGGCTTGAATACCTCCTGCTCCTTCTTCTTAATAGAGTAATTATAATATTTGACTGCATGATAGGCGGCATCTGGGTTTTTGTCCTGTTCATCGCGTGTGATTTGTGTATTCATTAGACGTACCCAGGGCGTTGGCAACCCCTCCAGATCGCCTGTTTCCTGATTGCGTGAGACATGAAAATGTCGTTGGAAATTTGTTGGAGCTCCAATTTCGGAGATTTGCTCCTTCTTCTTGAACCATTTGGCGAAACTCATCTTGCTGCTTTCTCTCTCCCTCTTTCTTTCTATTTCAGTTAAACTCTGTGTTCTTTGTATTCCAAAAACGGTGGAATTTTACTTTAAAATGCTTGGGAAATTCTAGTGAGGCGCGTTTTGTTTTGTTGCCGTAGGTACGCGCTCTACCGCCTTCTCACTTGCACTCACACAACTCACTCTCTTTGTTGCTCACAGGGCCAGCCGTGAGTCATAAACAAGCACGCACACACGCTCACCCGCCGTGCTATGGATATGAGTGTGTATGTATGTATGTAACTGTGTGCGTGTCTATGTTCGCTGGCTCGCTCGCTTATCTTTAGTTAAGTTTGCTTGAGCTTTTGCAGACAGCAAACTTTAAAAAAACCCACTTTGCCATTTTTCATGCGCTGCTTTATAGAATTTTCACTTTTTATTGCCTACACACTGAGACACTTTAATTAATGCAACTACTTTTTAATTAAATGCAGTAGTCACAATTTTTTCTTGACTTTTTCAATTACTACACACACGAACGCACGCACACACACATTTTTCTGGAGCGAGACAACGGGCACAAAAGGAGTGGCCGCGGCAGCGTCTTGTTCTTGCCCTTGTTGTTGTTGTTATTATTATTTTGCTCGTACCGATTATATTACGCTTTGATTTTTAACCATTCCTCTTTGCCATTTTTATTTGTTAGGCGCACTAGCATTTTTTTTTTTTTTGTATTCTTTTGCTGCAGTGGAAGATCTGCAATTTATAACTTCTTTTAATTTTTCTCCTTTACTGCAAGTCGCGCTGCACTCGGCCGTACTGCTGTCGCACTCACACGCACACGTACAAGTGTTGTGTGACCGTAGGCAGCAAGTGTCACAACGCTGAATTACCTGCAAAAATACCACACTTGAAAACAAATGATAATTTCAACAACTAAATAGTTTGATTATATATTTTACGGCAATAATGGCATGTTGGCTGCTATTGTGGGTATAATTTATATTTATAAGAGTTAAATTATCAGCAATTTAAAAATGCCGTATATACCAGAAATTGTGAAATTACTATGTGTGAATTGTTGGCATACTTAAATTATGTTTTAGTTATAATTTTAAAGTTAATAATAAGTATTTAGGTATTTTACATGATTTTATTATATTTTGTTTTTAATAGAAGATAATATTTAAGTGCAGTGTGACCAAATAACAAAATCTACCAAAAAGCATCGATACTGAGCTGCTGTGGATGCGTTCAGCAATAGTTACAACTTGGCGGTAACGTTTATTTGTCGCAATATTCCAGTACGTACGAGATATAGAAATGTTGTTTTCTATATTTTTGTTACTTAACGCACACAATATTTGAAATTAAAGACTATATGGTGAATCTTCGTCATAAACATCATCGGTATTTAACGAATTCAAGTTTCGCGGACGTATTAACATACGCGATGCTTTCACCAAATATTCATTGTGCCAGTTGCCCCAAATAATACGCTGGCCATTTAAATTGGATTGGACATCGAGGCAGCGATCAAACCACCAGCCTACACAAGTATCGTTCCAATCGTTAGCCCTAAAATCCATTCGATTGTGGTAGCTAAGGGCATCGGACGTGGTGCTATTCTCATGCTGTTTGCCAATCAACAATTGATAGTTAAAACTTTCGCTGTCCAGCCTGAAGAATTCGTATTCGGCAAACACCTGTCCACCTTGCTGATCCTCCAGCTCGATGCGCAGGGCGTAATCGTCGCGATAGACAAGCCGGTGTATAAATTCGTTGCCAAACCAAAAATTCATCTTTAAG
Source organism: Drosophila pseudotalamancana (assembly GCA_037075185.1). Lineage (NCBI taxonomy): Eukaryota > Metazoa > Arthropoda > Insecta > Diptera > Drosophilidae > Drosophila > Drosophila pseudotalamancana. The sequence goes on from JBAMCK010000479.1 coordinate 96,472, forward strand.
CTGCCAAAACCTGCCCGATACTCATCCCAGCTGCGATTAAAGTTTTCCGAATTATGTAGCTCCGTGCGTTGTTGTATTACGGTCCAGGCTGCACCGTCTGTGGCAAAGGTGCAATAACGTTCATTTAAGTCTCGCTGCCTCTCATTAAGTTCGGGTTCCAAAAATTTGTAAACGCCGTCGACACGCTGCAGCTCATCTAATTCCGAACAATCGGCCTTTGCAGGCTGCGAAAAGTCTTAAGATTTTTGTATTTGGTAAGTGATTTTGATTTATTTTTATTTCTATTTGCACTCACCCACATTAGCTTGTTTTTCTAAATTGCTTTTATTTGTTGCTCCAAAGTCTGACATTTGTCCCATTTTCATTTCCATTCCTTCCTGGTTAGCTTGTCTTCTTTCCACCAGCAATGCCAGCATCGAGTGCATTTCTTCCAGGTTTCTAGCCTGCTCGTTCTTCAATTGGAAGCTCATTTTTAGTTGGTTAACATGCTGTTGCATTTGATCGCTTTGGCTCTGCCAGAGTTCCAACGCTTTGCTTAAATTTCCAGTCAGTTCCTTAATTGGTTCGTCCCGTTTAATGTGTGTGAAAGAGACCAACTTGCTGATCACTTGATTCAGCTTAAATTCTACAGTTAAGAACTTGCGTTGTTGCTCCTGCTGTGACCGCCTGATCAGCACCAATTGCTGTTCCAGAAAGCTCTTCGATCTAGCTGTGACTGGAACTTCCAGCGTTTGCACAGTGACACTTAAGGCGAGTGTTAAAAGAGTTAATAACTGGAAAGGCGCGATAACATACTGAAATAGTTAAAAGCAACCTTTATTTTTGTTAATCTCTCATGCTTTACCCGCATCTTGATTTCTCCTCAATGTTTGAATTAGAACTGGAAGCACATGTTGAATAAAGCAGCTAATAAAGCAAAATAATTCAAATAAGAAGTGCAACATGTGTTCCAAATTAAGGAACAAGTGGAAAAAAAAACAGCTCTTGATTTATGTTTTTTTTTTTTTTGTTTTTTTTTTGTTGGTTTTTAATTATTTTTACGAATATAGAGTTTTTGTATTTGTTTGTTTTTTAATGTCCTTTGTTTTTGTTTTTGTTTTTTTTTTTTTTGAATATACACATTTCACTTTTTAATTAATTAACGGCTTTTACATGACATTTTTGTGAGTTAAAACGAATGAAAAGCAATATACATATTTATATAGAAAATGGAAAAATAGAAATATAACAAATGAACCCATCTATTATTATTTTTTTTAATTGTGTGTGTGTTTGTTTTGTTTGGGTTTTCAAAGTTAGGTTTAAATTTGTAAATTTAAATGTCTATGATTAACAGCTATTTCTTGTTGTTGCTTTGTTTTAAAATAGAAGTAGAAATTAAAGCGCCTAACTAACTAAATACATGAATTCATTTTACGGGGCGCACTTTATATTTATATATTTTAGATATCTATAAGCTTGCCTGTTTCAACTGGTTAATATTAATTTAATTGGTGATCAGGCTTAATTATTTTTTAAAACGGCAAAAATGTACAGTTATTGTTGTTGTTTCTGTTGTGGTGCGCGAATACATTTTGAAATCAAGTTTAACGTGTTTTCTTTTTCTTTCTCTTTTTATGACCATAGGATCTATATAACTAGTTAAATACATATATGTATATATATATATATATATGTATATTTATATTTTAAAGGTAGCGCACTTTTGACTTGTAGCCCTAAGTGATTTTTTTTCTTTTTAACTTTAACTTTGTGTGTGTGTAAAACTAGACTTGTATTATTATCTTTATCCATTAGTTTCATACACATATATATTATTTATGTATATATAACTCTTATTATCTCTTAATGCTTAACTCGTTTTGTTTTCTTCTATTTACATTGAATATTTCATGAGTTCTTTTGTTTGTGTGTGTGGCGTGTTTTGTGTGTGTATGTGTTTTTTCTTTTTAATAATATTTTTTTTAAAACTAAATAACTTAGAAAATTGCTTAGAAATATGCTGCAATGCCATTGCGTTCCGAGTTGATTTTCATTTTTCTTTTTTTTTTTTAAGTTGAAACTCGCTGGTTTTAAGCAGAAAAACATGGAAAACAATTTTAAAATGTGTCGCTGTTTAAGCTTTGAAGCGATTACCTCTTAAAATAATTTGACAAATTGTTAAAAAAATTGAAATTCATTTCACACGGTCTCTTAATAGCTTTGGATTAGTTTGCTGTTTCACAATCGCTACTCGTCCTTTCCTTTTGCTTGCTTTGTCTAACTTGCCGGTGATTACTCGCTACTTTTTACCGGCTAAACGTGGCAGTTACTCTTCACTCGCAGCTGGCATCCTGCTACTCGTTCAGTCCCTATGCTTGCTTTCTTCCACTCGATGACTTCACTACTTTTTTGCCGGTCAACTACTGAGGCATTTACTGCTCTTCTCTTGCCACTCGCTAGCTTTTGTTGACTAGCTAATCGCCTACATGTCTCTCTGCTTTTCAACTGGTTGCTAGCTTCTCGCCACTTGCAGCTTGATATTCATTACATCCAAATCGCTACTTCCTTATCGACTATTCGCTGTCTACACACGCTTGCGCATTCTTTCGTGCCGCACACCAATGCTTCGCTTCCATTCGGGATCATTGGGATCATCGTCCACAAAGGGATCATCGGCTAGCTCCTCATCGTCGAGTGCCTCACGCTCGCCCAGATAAGCATCGATGCTGGCATTATACGCATTCGCAGCGTCGTTCGAGGTCGTTGGCAATGGCTCATCATCTGGAGGCGCCAGATAGTGATAATCATCGTCCTCCTCCAGTAACAACTCCTGCTCTTCCTCTTCATCTACGTCCTCCTCTGGCTCATAGTCAATGCCATCGTCATAGTTGCCATCATCCTTGCCGCCATTGATGTGTTGTGGCGTTACTTGCTTTGCATTCTTTCCGCCATTTGGCCGGGCCAATTTACTGGGATTTGTGGCTTTGGCCTTGCTGCTCCGCCGACTGCTCGCGGTTGTCGATGAGCCATCTCCATTGGAGGAGATGGATTTGCTTTTAGTGCGCTTGGTGGGAGGGACAGTAGCAATGGTTGGTATCTGCAGCTCTTTGGGTTCGGCATACATCTCCGCTAACAAACGCTGATACACCTCCTCGGAGAGCGGAAACTGCAGTGGCTCAAACGGTGGTGGCTCTTGCGGAAATTGTTGAAGCTAAAGAAAAGGATGTTAGGATTTAAATCAGATATATTGCACTACTTTACTCACCTCTCTGGTATCTGGAGTGGCACTACGACGCTCGTGATCCTTTAGTTTGCTGGATGTAGTGCGTCGACGCTTTGTGATTTCGCCATCAGTCCCGAGTGCATCAAGCGGATGGTGAAGCATGGTCTGGGCAAGCGGCGAGGGTATGCTCTCATTATCAGCGGCTGGTCCTGCTAAATGAGAGGCAGCAGGCGATGCCGGATCCGGCGTATTGGCGCCGCTTGATTCGGCACGACTATCCACACGTCGATTGGCGCGTGAACGTGAGCTCCAAGGGAACTTTAAGAATGTTTCGAAGCGTCGCTGCTCCTCGATGAGCGGCCGTTGATGCCGCGCTATGTACGCTTCATCCGAGATGTCTTCCTCCTCCTCATCCTCTTCTGCAGGCTGCTCAACTTTTTCATCCTTCTTCTCGTGCTTATTTTGCACCAGCTGCAGCTTGGGACGCTTTTTGGGTGGCTCAACAGCAGGTTCAGCTGCCGTTTTGTCTGTTGCAAGTGTCGCTACTGCAGCAGCAGAAGGCGTAGCAGCAACTGCAACACCAATTACAGAAGCAGCAACAGCTTTGCTTCCTTTATTAACATTATTCACAGGTATTTTATTATTATGCTTTTTGGTTTTGCCATTGATTGGCATTTGCTTCTGCTTCTTGGCCTCAACCAGCGTGTCATCCTTGATTTGAACCACATCCTGCTCCGCTTTACCATTGACCATGCCATTACTAAGCTTTTGCAGAACCTGCTCCTGTTTCTTCTTGGCAATTTCTAACCGTCTCTTTTTCTTTCTCGAATGCTTAAGCTTAGTGCCATTGAATTTGGTTGCTGGTTTGATTGACGATTGTTTTTCTGTATTGTTGTTTAACTTGGGCGTTGATATTGTGGTTGTTGTTGTTGCGGGTGTCGCTGCTGCGATTGTAGTCGTTGTTCTTGCTGCGGTTGTTGATGTTTCTGCTGCTGCCGCGGGTGTAGTTGTAGCTGGTGATTTTGTTCCTGCTGCTGTTGCTGATGTTTCTGCTATCTTTGTGGCCGCTGTTGTTGTTGCTGCTGGTACTGTTTTCGTTATTGTTGTTGCGGATGTTGTTGTTGTTGTTGCTTCTACTGTTTCCAAGGTTGGAGTCGGATTCTCCTTACTAGTTTCCTTGTCCACCTTCTCCACAAATCCATTGCTCAGCTTTTCCGTATTACCCGATTCATTCGCTGGTTGTTGTTTCTGTTCATTATCACTGTCAACAATGCGCCACCTGAGTTAATTAAGATAAGATACATGTTTATCTGGCACTTTATCTACACTTTTAATATGTATATGTATATTTACTTTGGTGTTGGTATCTCCTTGTAGGGCAATATTTCGACACGCGTTTGAGCGGCCATGCTGTAGGGTATCACGATGTTGTCTATGTCGTAAATAAGTCGACTTCGACGTTCAGAGGTTCTATTAAATGCAATTAATTAAATAAAACATTTGTAATCATAATTATATTATATTTATATTACTTACCGTTCATTGCGGTGACCGTGCGTTTCGGAGGAATTCCGGCGACTGTGTTGCTGCTGATCCCACTGTGAATCTCCGGCATAGCGACCGTTGTCTCCAACGCCGGATTGTTGTTGGCTGCTGCTGTTGCATCTGCTTCTGTTGTTATTGTGTGTTGAATTTGTTTGTTGTTTTTGTGTTTTTGATGCGGATTTGCGTGGCTTTTTAACGCCGTTGCCGGAGATCAGTGAGAAGCTATTTAGTTGTTTCTGTTGTCGTTGTTGTTGATGTTGCTGATGCTGCTGCTGCTGCTGCTGACGCTGATCGGGGAACGCTCCTACTCGGCTCGTGGCCAATTGACGTTGCTTTTTGCTCGCTGCGGCGTCCAATAAGGATCGGGATAGAGGTTGAAGAGAGAGAAAACGAAAACAAATTGCAAAATCAAAACAAATGTTGTTCGTTTCGTTGTTTGATGTTGTTGTTCGTTGTTTTTGTTGTTGTTGATGATGATGTTGCGTGTGTGTATGTGTGTATATGTTTGTAGTTGTGTGTATGTGAGTGTATGCGTGTGAGAGTGTGATGATGTTCCGTGTAACATAAAAGAAATGAGTAAAGAAAAAAAAAAAGAAAAGAAAGAAAAAAGATGCAAATTGTTGTTGTTTTATGTTAATAATCAATTATCGAATTTGTCATGTTTACAATAATTTACTGTTGGCCACAAGTGGCGTTGTAGTAGGCGTAGAAGAAGAAGAAGTAGTAGCAGTACCAGTACCGTTTCCACTATCCAATCCCACGTGGACAAGCCCACTGCTCCCGCTGTTGTTGTTGTTGTTATTATTTTGTGTGGTTGTATCTTTATTGTTGTTGTTGTTATTATTATTATTGTTATTGTTGTTGCTGCTGCTGCTTCTGTTTTGGTTATTGTTGCGCTCTTTTCGTCGCACATACCGACGCTTAGCCGTCTCCCCAGGTCGACGTCCAGCACCGCCAGTGCCGCCGCCGCTAAGTGCAATCGCCTCCCGCTCTGCCTTCCAAACGCTCTTGACAATCGCTTTTGCCTGGGTGCGCGTTACCCGATATTGCCAATCCGGCTGACGGCTAATCGCCTCCAAATGAACCGACTGGCAAACATCTAAAAATAAAAAACCAATGATATTTTATTATTATTTTACATATGTATATATATATATTGCTGGATGCGTATGTTGAATTTACAACTCACCATCGGAGAAGCTCAGCACCGGATGATAGCCGGGGTCAAGCAGCGCTACACGATTCTGTGGCATCAGCGTTTCGGGCAAATCTCGGGGAGCCGTCGGATCTGGTCGACCGGTGCACAATGTGCACGGAACTTGCGGCCATTGGCAGCCACATTTAATGTTGCTCGGCCTGGCCGCTTTCTTCGATATTGTGTGCATATTTGTGGTCTGGAAGAGTTTACGCTTGCGGAACTCCGGCAGAACGAGGGGACGCGCCCGACTACATAGCCAATCGGCGGACGGCTGTTCGACATCCACGTTGCAGGCATTCGTTGGCACCGGCGTCGCTTCCAACCGCACCTTCCCCTTGTTCCGACACAGGTCGTTGTAGACATCGTTGTGCTGTCGGATTTTTATTTCCAAATCGGCCACCTGGGTGCACAGCCAGGACCAGCGCAGAGCAATGATAGCACGATCTCGGGAATAACGCCAAACAGCACGTTGAGCGCTGTAAAATATAATAAATAATATGAATTATTAAAAGAAATATTAACATTTGTAGTTAACTAAAAAAAAATACGAAATATATTCCCGGCTAATGAAATTACTGCGGTAAATAAAAGCATATTAATACGTATAAGCTGGTATTTGTATGTTAAGTTTATTGCTGACATTTACATGCTAACATCTCTAAATATGTTAAATAACAGAACTGTCTTCTGCAGAGCTGCTTAATAAATACCCATGTTCACAGGCTGTTATTTAATTTCTGTAATCAACTAGCTATCACATTCATATCAATGTTAATGAACAGACCTTTTTAAATTCTGGTATTTGGGAAATTAATAAAGTTTAACATTTTATTACTTACATTGCCAGTGCCTGTTGCTGGGTATTGTTGTAGTTGACCATCTCATCTGCGGAATCGCCACCAGAACTTGACTCAGTGGCATCCGAGTCGATGGCATTCTGTACTTCACGCATTTCCGTGTGCAACAAACCGGATATATGGCTCAGTTCGCTGGTCACATAGCTGTCGAAAGTGGGCACAATCTCATCGGGACGCGGCGTCAAAATGCCATCGGCCAACGTACTGTTGTTTTTGTTGATGCTGGCATCCATTTGCTGCTGTGTTTTGCGTGCTCTCTTGCCCGGCTGCGCTGCATTGCTATACCAGGAGGAGGAGGATGCCAGCGATGTGGAGCCACCGCCAGTTGTATGGCAGATTTGTTGTTTACGCGCCGCCGTCTCAATGTGGCCCAGTACATTACCCATTTGACTGGCAGGCAGTGGGTGTTTGGTCTGCTCCTCCCAGAAGCCGCTGGCTGGCCGGCCTGAGACAATGGACAACACCGTATCCTCCTGTTCAGTTAACTTGGCGCTGCGCACAGGCACCGCTGGAGCTGCCTTGTGTGAGCTACGCGCTGACCATTCGAGTATGCCGCCGATCTCATCGCTGGCATGTCGGCACATGTGACGCACTTGAAATTTACGCATACGCCTAAGCTGAAAGTCAATCTTGCGCCGCAGCACACATTGTTGCTCTTCCAGCTCATCAATGCTGTCCTGCCAAGGACGCGACTCCGCAGCCACTGTTGCTGCCGTACTGCAACTAGGCTTTGGCTCCAGCTCCATCTCATGGCTAACAGTCGATGGACCAGGTGCAGGTGCTGCTGCAGCTGTTGGTACTAATGCAGTGTTTGTCGTTGCACCACCGGCGGCTGGATCCTCCTCGTTGTAGGGGAAACACACCTCGTTAAAAAAATTAAAATCACAGATTGTATCCGGATTCACATGTCCGCCGTCTAAAGTTTTGAGCGCCTTTAAAACCTCTTCAATATCCTGATCCTCGAGCACGGGCCCAGCACCGCCGTCCTTTAGAAAATTTATCGAGCTGGCCGTGCTCTGAGGTGTTAACAAAGCGCCCGTTTGACGAGCAATTGTTGAATGTTGTGGTGAGGCGAGTATCTCAGGCTGTTGCTGCTCCTGTTGTTGCAACTGTTGCTGCTGTTGTTGTAGCAGCAACTGTTGCTGATTTTGCATGTGCTGCTGCTGCGTCGGCGGTTGCTGTTGTTGCAGGCTGGTAGACGTCGTTGACATCGCTTCTGTGTTTTTGTCCACAATGGGCGGCAATGCAACGCTGCTGGGACTGCCATCGAGTTGACTAAGGCATTCTGTAAATAGTTAAATAAAATCAATTATAATTAGCAAATTTATATTTTAAACTTTGCTCATTTAAACAACCGCTTGATAAGTTTAAATGATCATTTTCTATAAAGTAACACTATGCAGTAAATGTGTTTTGTCTGTTAAATGCCTATTAAATAACATTTTTTCAATACTCTGTTACGCTTTACAGCCGCTCTCCATTTAAAGAAAACATGTACATAGAATAAAAACTTGTCAAACTATCTAATTAAAAATTAGTCTATTACTCAATTTAATTAAGAATAAACGGCAATCAATTGTCAGAAATTATATTTGTTCAGAAATTATATTTGATATAAAACAAAAAACCCAAATAGGAAACATTACAGTTACACTTAACAGTTAACTGTTCACAGTAAACTGTTAAGGTGATGTAAGTATGAAAAACAAATGGAAGTAACAAAAATTAAGTTAAAAAAACAACAAATCCAGCTAGTTTCGCCTGGATCTTTGGAATATTTAAAAATTGCCTGTACTAAACTATTCCAACCTGAACATGTCAAACAAAACACAAGCAATTTTTTTAAAGAAAATAACAAACGCATTAATAGACGGATGGAGCGTGCTACGGATTAAAACTACCCACTCAAATTCTAAAAGAATCCTAGGAATTAGGCGGACCGCGAAGATCGTGAAGTTCAGTTAGTTCTAGGCCTACCTTCAATAGAATCTGGGATTTTTGTAGAAGCCTCCGCGCCGTCCACGCAGGGCAACGGAATTTCTGACTGCCGCACCAAACGCTGTAGGGTATCTGTGAGTGTTGCTGCTGCGGGTGTTGTTGTTGCTGCCGCTGCCGCTGCCGCCGACGCCGCCGCTGCTGCTGCTGCTGCACTTGTAGACTGCGACTGGGTTTCGGCTTCAGCCATCAACGCGGGCTCCAGTAAAATAGCTGCTGCAGCTGCTGCTTCCGTTTCGGCTGGCTGCTCCTTGCTGTGGCTCACCCCGTAAAGTGTTTTGCGCAGACAAATCTGAGCTGTGATGGCCTCAACGAATTCGCTGGTCAGATTTGCCAGCAGCTCGGCCTCAGAGTTGTCCTTGCAGTTGTTGTTGTGCTCACTGGAGTCAACGGCTGGCGCTGCTGCTGCTGGATCGCTAATCCCGATGCTGTTGCCGCTGCTGCTGGAGGAGGAAACGGCTGCACTGCCTTCGCTGCTTGTGTGTGTGGTTGCAGCGCTGAGGCCCATTTGATGCTCCACAGATTTGGCTTCGCTGTTATTATTATTGTTGTTGGATTTACGTTTGTTGTTGTTGTTAACCTGTACAATCGGCGAACCGGTGCGCTGTGCAGCGTCTTTGGAACGTGTCACACGCGTCGTAGCTGCTAATGTTATTATTGGCTTCTTGCTCGTATCGCTGGGCGAGTCCAATTTTCTCACCGATTGTCGCGTACCGGTTGCTGGCGAGGCGTTGCTCGTTAACTTCTCCTTGGGACTGAGTGGCTCCGCTGTCAGGGCTGGTGCCATACTTATTCGGCGCTATTGCGAGACCAGCTGCATTACAGACTTTGGCTATATACAACTTGGCCACGAATAACGGCGTTTTTTGATTACTGTATGCACTTTGCACTGCTCTGTTGGGTGGGGGCGGGGATGCTGTTGATCGCTTCAAAAAGAGACGAGAAACAATTTTTCAAAAGTCAATTTGATAATTTATTTTGAAAACTGACACCGAACTGAAGCACACTTCGTTTTTTGCGCTCACGCATAAAGAGAACACACATACACAGAAAGATATATATATATATATGTATATATATATATATATACATATATATACTTGTAAATATATGCATATATATATAAAAGGCTCAACACGTTTCGTTTCGCCTACTAATAAAGCATTGTCTTTATCTAAAGTTGCCATCCATTTGCATAATCGATAACAATAATTACACAAATTAACAACGATAAGAAAATAAGCTGCACTTATTTTGAAAACCTCTTTGGACAATAAGAGGCGGATGTTGCCAGACATCTGCATAAATAGGAGTGCTCGACAAGGATAGCTTACAAAATTCCGTTGTTATTTTGGTTTCCTATGCCTCCTCCTCCTGTTTGTCTTCGTTTACGCCGCCTATAGGAAGTCTTTTCCGGCGCCGCGTGCGTATGTATAGCACACCAAACACACACACACGCACACTCGCGGTTTCCAATGCTTACCGAGTGTGAGAGCAAAGAGAAGAGCGCGCGCTATTGCTCATTCACAATGATGCGCAATAAAAAAAAACTATAGAACACTGCGATTCGGCCAGCAGACCATTTTAACAAATGCAAATGGGGAAAAACTACTGACGAAATCTGTGGCTGTGCGCCTGAAAAATCAAATTATTTCATTACGCATGTGTGCAGCATAAATGCACATTACATGAGGATTAATAAAGAGGTGCGTGGTCGTTTGTTGTTCATGTACTTTTTATGTAATTTCGTTTATTGAATTTTTCATCGTTGGTAATTAAGTAGCTCGCGCCTTTACAATATGTGCGCGCATATAGCACACAAACAAATAAAACATACACATCGGCACTCACACACTCATACATATAGGTACAGGCCCATGCATGAGGCCACTGTTCTTATATGTGTGTTATGTACATACACACATGCATGCATATGTCAAGCACTATTTTCAGTTATTTACACAATAATTTCATTTTTCTGCCTGTTCACACCATCATCATCATCACATATGGGGCACAAGTTGAAATGTCTAAAAACTAGTAAATATATTTAACAGTTTCGCTTTTATCGCAAAATATTGTATGTGTATACACACATACATATGTTTTTCTTCATTTCAACGAAAAAGTAGTAGAAAACGTTTTCAGCGCGAAAGTAACCAAACTGTTCACTACACACACACAAACATGCACCGACATACAGAAGCAGAAGCACGCAAGAATTTGTAATTGCTTAAAAATTATTACTATTTTATACGCACAATTTCAGACGCTTGCACAACGCACGCAATTTATAAATCTGTCGATTTTTACTACAGCGGCGTGGCTCGCGCTTGGTATATTTGTCGTTATTGTATCACGAAATTTTTTCCTCATTTATATATTTTTTCATTTGGTGCCTGCTACGCTTTTGGCAAAACGACGTGTATTCGGAGCTGTACTCGTTTCTGTGCTGCCAGACCAAAGTACGCACGCTGTTCATACGATTGTCTCGCTCGTACACATGCCGTTGCATGGGCAAATCCGCATCACTGTTGCAATGCGTGTAAGTGAGATGCCGTTACAAATGGTTACTTTAAATCGTTACACGGTCACAAATGGCAACACCTAACCGTGACAAAAAGTTACTACACAAAATGCAACTCTGGTTGCAAAAGAGCATTATATTTGTTATTGTTATTGTTATTGTGAGGATATATATTAATTTATATTGTAATACGAATAAAAATTACCAATTAAAAATTGTATTTGTGTTACTTGTTGGATTTCAATAATTTTTGTTATAAACATTGCTTAAGAATTTTAATATGATATGAACCGGTCTACAGTGCGATATTAACAATTTTAGGTAACTTGCGGATTTTGTATGGACCGAATCTGATGGAATCTAAAGATTGTTTTAATTACCCTACAAATATGAGGATTGCTGGCAACATTCGCTACTTTTAAGCTATTTGGTAATAAATAAAATAAATGGTATCACTTGTCCTGTGTGTTTCGTTTCTGGTTGTAAAATTGGTAAGGTAACTCGTTGCTACAATTTCCATATTGCAATTGCTTTTTCAGTAGTACTCTGCGTCAAACTTATTTCTCTATTGTGAAACCGTTGTAGCGATAGTTCTCAATTTCCTTGACTTCCGAAAATACGACCTTTTCAATGTGTGAGCTTGGACTACCTTTGTGCTGCAGCCAGTACTTCCTGCAATACAGTCAAATTTAATTGACAGTCAGGACATAATAAACTATAAAGTACAAAGCCCAATTAGCATTACATTTCATTAAGCTCTGTCAGTGGTGCCTCCAATTCCCCCTTTACGGTGCCCTCTTTGGTATTCATGCACCAACCACGTACTCCCAGTATATTGGCCTGCTTTTCTGTGTACTATATAATAAACCTTATAAGCATATTGCACATAATATGGCATACATGCATCAATCTATACTAGACTTACCTTGCGAAAGAAGACACCTACAAAATATAAGAAAAGGAAAATTAGAGAATATGCAACAATATATGAAATTGCAAATGTGGTTTGCGATCGGCGAAATACCTTGCACTCGTCCAAAGACCTCAAAGCTGCACGTATATATGGGATCCATTGTGATTTGGGAGTTTTTTGTACCAGAAACTAGGAACAATATTGTGAGCACAATTAAAATTGTATTTACTTTGAGAACTAAATCAGATTTGTATGAAAACACCATAACGACCGACTAACAGAGTTGCCAGGTAGTCTCATTTTTACACCAACGAAGCCAGGTGGTATTTACAGGCTAAATGTATCCAGATTTGTATACTGTTACTGGCTTTTAAATAAATGTTGAGACAACTACGCAATAATTTTATAAAAAACACAATAATTTAATTTTTTATAAAAATTGTACGATAAAAAGGGTAATATAACATACAATTAAAATATAAATTTGATCATTTTGCTGCTTGATCCGCTGTTACAATAGTTCAAAGTGCAACTGCTTATCGACTTCCGTTAGAAATGTGGCAGCTCTGCTGACCTCCTTGAAAGATATTCACGAAATAAAATAAGTGTTTTTGATTTTATTTTTATTTATTACTTTTGCTAGTGGTTTAGTTGTTTGTTACAATATATGGTCTTTATTGTTGCTTAGTCTATTATTTATTATTCATTAATGGATAGTGGTTTAAATAACAAAATACTATGGCTCGCTGTCAGGCAGCACAAATCAAAAATTGTAAATTCGGCAAAAACTTTGAAATCGGGCTATTTCAATTGGCTAGTTTAGCCTGTTTCTTTGCCGCCATAATGGTATTTTGCATAAGCATGGCCACAGTCATAGGTCCTACTCCTCCAGGCACAGGAGTAATGTGTCCAGCTACTTGACGAACCTCTGCAAATAATAATTTTTGTCAATTTACACAGGTTATCAAAGTTATAGTCTACTCACCATCAAAATCGACGTCGCCTACTAGCTTATTTTTGCCGGACTCATCTTGGACTCTGGTAATGCCCACATCAATGACGCAAGCGCCCGGTTTAACCATGTCCTTGGTTATAAGGCCCGGTTTGCCAACAGCAACAACAATAATATCAGCTTGGCGGCAGTACTTGGCCAACTCTTTGGCCGGCGTATTACGATGGCAAATTGTGACCGTGGCATCGAGTCCTTTGGTCGGATGGGTGCCATCCGAATGTAAAATAATGGACAAGGGCAGACCAACGTTCTTGGAGCGGCCAACGACAACAGCTGTGCGATTAAAAGTCGGTATATTACTGCGTTCCAGCAACGTCTTCACACCCAATGGCGTGGCCGGCACAATGCCATTCATGTCCAGCGCCAAACGTCCAATGTTGATCTCATTAAAGCCATCCACATCTTTGTCAGCCGTTATGGCATTGCATATGGTGCGTTCATCAATGTGAGCCGGCACTGGCAGCTGGACCAGGACGCCATTTACATTTATATCCTGGTTCTCCCGCTCAATCAACTCCAGCAGCTCCGCCTGTGTGGTTGACGCGGGCAACTTAATTGTTCGGCTGCTAATGCCGATTTCCTTGCAGGCCAGTGTTTTCTTTTGCACATATGTTTGACTAGCCGGATCCTCGCCCACAATGATGGCTGTCAAATGTGGCTTACGATTGCCAGCGGCCACAAATTGTTCCAAATCCTTACGCAATTCGTTGCGTATGTCTTGAGCTATAGCGCTGCCATCAATTATTTGAGCCATGTTGCTATGAACGGAAAACGGATGTTCAAGTGTTAGTTCTATTGATCAAATAGCTTATACTAGGAATATTGATTTATTATATGTAAGTATAAGAAAGTCTTTGATTATACAAATAATTAATATTACCTTTGTATTTAATATCTCGAAATCTTAAGTAAATTCTTAATAATGTTAACAGAACATATGAAAGAAAATAAAAAATATTGATATCCATTCCACATATTAATTAATCTAATTAGTAAAGAGCAAGAGTTTGATAATACAATAAAATAAAAGATTCCGTTGTGTTCTTTCCTTATCTGCTGGTTCGTAATAGATTACGAACTATGCTTCAATTATTAGAGTCCCAAAAAATAGAAACATACACTTTGTGGCCGTTAGATAGAGCCGGCTTAGATTTCATTTTCTTCCATTTTAGCCGGTTGCTAGTTGCCAAAATTTGCTGAACACGTCGTTCTGTTATCGGAAGGTATAAATCCTTAACAATCTTAGAAGCAGTGGCATTTTTTTTAAGTCCTGCGCGTATAATAGCTGATTTTTTCTCGTGATGACACCTTTTGATTGTTTGAATTTGTCCTATTTTTGTTGTAATTTTCGTTCATATTTACAACATTATTTACTGCAGTTGGAGAGCGTTTCAATTTGCGGGCAATTTTCCGGTTAGACCAACCCACATCCTTGTATGCAAGGACTTGCGCGATTTCTTCCCTTGTCAGTGTCTCTCCTCTTCCCATTGCAATATAAATTGAAAAACACCGCTTAAAAGTACACTAAACGTTTCAACAAGTATGTTTAATATATGCTATAATAAAAAACACAGCTCAAAATCCTCCACTGACCTCTTTCCACGACTTAAGACGAAATGTCTTTAATTGAATTTCGCAGAAAATAGCACACAAAATGTACTTATTGTAGCGACAAAACTAACTGTACATTTTTTGTGTATGCTAAAAATAGAAAACGAAGGTCTAGGCAAAGAAAAATCAAAGAGAAGAAGGTCCCGTTATACCAAGTTTGTGGATTTTTCCAGTTCTATCCGCAAAAATGCAGTTGCATTTAATTGAATTTCTCAGGCCTATGCAAATTGCAATCCATTAGCAGACGTGCGTTTACTAAATTATCTGCGGTTCAAGGAGTTTTTTTTTTCTTTTTTTTTTTTTTGTGCTATAAAACTGAATTATCAGAACCAAGTACTTAACACTAGCGGGGAAGTACATACACACACACGCTCTATTTGTGCGGTAATTCCCCTGGTAGAATCAGTGCTATAAATTGTATGGTGATTCACATGCATCATTTATACTGCAATTTAAGCATTGGGTGGGTGGTTCCCCATTTAAATGGTAAATGTGAAAATTTATTGAACATGATATTATTACGTAATACAGAAAGAATAGCTTTTAAACTTAATAAATATATAATATTTATATATATGTATAAATGTATTTTTTTGTTTGTATAATAAAATGATAACTAAGCACGAGAGTTTAACATGTCCAATTCCTGAAGAGCATACGCAAATGATTTGTAAGT